>JAVKPL010015780.1:0-128609 GCA_032173675.1 Gastrolobium villosum
TTGGTAAAGCTTGCCATTTACCTTTGGAACTCCAACACAAGGCATTCTGGGCAATCACTTTGTTAAACATGGATGTCGAGTTGGCTGGGGAAAAGAGGTTGCTCCAACTAAATGAACTGGAAGAATTTCGGAGCAAGGCATATGAAAATGCCAACCTCTACAAGGAGCAAATGAAAAAGTGGCACGATAAAAAGCTGATCGACAAGGAGCTAGAAGTTGGAGACAAGGTGTTGCTGTGTCGATCCAGACTAAAATTGTTCCCTGGGAAGCTGAAATCAAGATGGGAAGGACTTTATGAAATTACTGAAGCATTTACCATTGCTCATGAGACTTTTGGAGCAACGTTCAGGGTGAATGGACACAGACTTAAAAAGTACAACAGGGGGATCAATGAGCATGATGAACAGACTTCTCATCTCAATGACCCAGCCAAAGTTTGAACAAGGGAGCATCAAGTCGAGCTAAGACTATAAACGAAGCGTTACTGGGAGACAACCCAGATTTTTATGTTTTGTTTAAAAAGAAAATAAGAAAATCTTTTGCTAACCATTGCAGGAAGCTAGTTTTGGGGTTGCTCCTAAGCAATCTGATCCAAAAAACAAGGAGCAACTGACACCTAGAACTTAGTTCTTCTGAACTCAAACTCTAGAGTAGGTTGTTCCCACTCGCACCTTTTCATCCAAGGGCCTGCAATGGGCCGCAGATTACACAGAAGAAGGAAGATTGAGCGGCTGAAGCAATCGACTGGACAATAGCTCCTGGTCGTAGCTGTCACACCACTCCAATCAAACAGAGGTGGCAGTTTTCGAAAAAGGAAGGAACCGTCAGAGCAGAGGACAGTTGCTTTTCCCACACGCATTAAAAGCCCACGCTCCCCCTCCCCTATCCACCACTCACCGTAACTCACATCCCCTTCTTTCTTCCCTTTATAAACAAACATCAACCCACCTTCTTCATACCTGCAACTCTTTCAACTCTCAGAGAGCAAAATCTTTTACTTCTTACCACACTCCCCTAACTCAGAGCTTACACCATGACACGCCAAAAAGCCATCATTCCTGTTGCTTCCGCTTCGAACAAAAGAACCCGAACATGGAAGAAGTTTAAGGCGGGCAACACCACAATAGACCGGACAATCATACCTGAAAGAGGCATCGTCTTCAACTCCAAGCATGGAGAACTCGAACGATGGATGACAGAAGACATAACAACGCTGGACTGGGAGCTGTTCGTTGAACCTCCCTCAAGAGCTCGTACCAAGTTCGTAACTGCATTCTTGGAGGGAGTAAAGAGGGAAGATCTCCCAAAACTCCTCATCAAAGGAGTGAAGGTGGACTTCTCTCCTGAGGAGATCAACGAAGCCTACAACACGGCTTCAGTTCCCACCGAACAAGATGCGTTCGAAAGATACTGTGCTGGCCGAGGAGATGAGGCCATGACTGGGGAAGTGCTCCGCGAAATAGGCACAGAGGGAGCAACTTGGGGAGCCAGGGAATCCATCCTGAGGAAACACCTCAAGTTCGAGGCCAAGGTATGGATGCATTTCATAAACTCTCGTCTGATGCCTGTAAGTAATGACTCTAGAGTGAATTAGGAAAGAGCAGTGTTGGTTTTCTGCATCTTGACCAAAAAGAAGTTCGACATTGGGAAAATAGTATACAAACAGTTGGTGTCCAACGCACCAAGGAACTCCCCCTTCTTCTTCCCCTGTCTGGTCATAGAAATGTGCCAAAGGGCTGGTCTGAAAGCCACTACTCCGATTCAGGAGGAAACCATCCCAGAAGGGGCAAACATTGACCAGTCCACATTAAAAAGAATCAGGGAAAATGAAGGAATGGAGATTGAGGGGGAGGAAGAAAAAGAAGAAAAAGAAGAAAAAGAAGAAAAAGAGGAAAAGGAGGAAGAAGAAGAAAACGAAATCTCAGGCAGTGTGAAGGAAGAACTTGGGAGAGCTCAAAGGAGGGAGAAACTTCCCTTTAAGAGAACCTTCACAAGTAAAGAAAAGAGGCAGTTTCTGGTTGAAACAAGTGACACGACTTGTCACACTCTGTTTGGGCTCGGCGCAGATCTTCTGGCTATCCAGGTGCAAGCCTTGGAGGAAACAGTCGGAAAGGTGCTGCAAGCTTTTAAAGAAGCCACCCTGCTTATCGAAAAAGAAAAAAATGCCCTGCAGAAGGAACTAGACCAGATAAAGAATGCTGAGCCTCAGCCTCTGAAAAAGAAGATCGAGGAAGGGGAAGGATCTTCAAACTTGCTGAATACAGTTAAGGACCTGGTGGAGACAGTGGAATCACTGAAGAAGAAGGTGGAAGAGAAAGAACAGGCCCATGAAGAAGAAAGGAATGAATGGAAAGAGGAGATTAGGCTCCGAAGGGATGAATTGATGAAAAATAAAGAAGAAGATATTCAACTCAGACTATACTGCAGAGCTCGTGATCAAGTCTTTGCTAGTAACTGGGGAGAAAAATTCAAGGGGCAGACTCCATTTCCACCATTCCCAAATATCTTCCCACCAGAAGCAGAGATGTCCGCTCCCTACAGTGGAGCAAATCAAGAAATCGAGGAGCAATAAGGGTCACTCCGGTGACCCCAGGTTTATTCGTTCTCCACTCATTTAACTTGATTAAATTTTTCTGGAACGAATGCCTGAATATTTCGGGTGAATCGTGTCTGATTTGCTCTTGGAAAGTAACCTCTGCGGTGTACCAGGGATTCGCCACCCTGATTTACTTGTTTTTCAAAACTTTTTCTTTTAATTCTTGTTTAGTTTACCGTCTTGAGTGTCCTGATTTACCCATTAATTCTTCTGTTCAGATTTTTGCTCCTCGAGATGTTGTGGAGAGTTCACAGTTTCAAACAAAGCAATGTAGAGCATTAATCTGATTTGGAGCAACACCAAGCTCAGGAACACTACACAAAAATCGGACGCTCCAATAGTCAGCAAACTCACGAAGTTGCTGAAGGAAGGAATCTCGAGCTGCTCTACCTCTGGTTAATAATAATAATAAAAAAAGGCCAGCTCCTCTGCTCCAAAGAACTGTGCCCAAAGGGCCCTAATCATCAAGATTAGGAGCAAGAGCCGCTCAAAGAGCACACCGTTGAAGGTCAGCCCTATGCAAAGACAAGGGTAGTTGACTTCCAGTCTAAAAAACCTAAGAAAAAAAATGAAGAGGGGAGCAATGAAGTCAGAGAAGAAGTTAAAAGTTCATTCCTACAGCAACGCAGTGAGAAAACTGACTAAAGAGTGAAAGAGATCACACACTCACACTGAAGCTGGTGAAACCTCACAAGTCAGATGGATGCTCCAATGAAGCAATGGAAGAAGTTCTGTTAACTCTCCATCGATAAATCTCAATGAGCATTAATCTAGCACAAGAAGAGTGAAGGTAATAAGGGATTACTCGGGACGAGTAATGTTTAGTTTTAGGGTGTTTGATGGTCCTCAAAAGTTGAGGTCCATTAGATACATATTGTTCCACCAAGCCTGAGCTTTAATTACAAATCACTCTCTTTAACCTCCTTCTTCCATGAGGAGCAATTGTTTTAAGAAGCAGACCAGAGCAATACGTAAAACGGGAATTAGAGTAGGCTTAGAGCAAATTAACATTATCTTTTTTACATATGATTATTGGGTTAATTTGTTTTGATCAGGAAACCTAAGACCCAACAAGAGGAGCTGCACATTTAGGAAGAGAGAGAGGTGTTGCGCAGAAGGGAGCATAAAGCCTGCTACAGTACATAAAGCAAATAAAGGAAGCAATCAGCAGCCTCCACGTCAGCATTAGCAGAGAAGGTGGAGGTGTCTCCCTGCTACAGTACAGAAGCAAGAAAAGGAAGCAATCAAGAGCCGCCACCTTAGCTATAGCAGAAATAGTGGGCATGTCTCCCTGATTCCATAATTCTTGTGCACAAAGAGAAACCAAAAGCAAGGGGGACCACTTCCATCAAGTGCTGCGTTGGCAAGGAGCAAGGCTGCAATTGGAGAATATTCCTATGAAGAGCTGAGTTAGCAAGTATTAGAGCTACCATTGGAGAGGATTTAGAGAAAGCACATCCCTTGATGAAGGGAACAATGAAGATTAAATGAAGGGCCCTACAAAAGGAACATAGCAAACAACCAAAACAGACACTCTAGGATTGTTTTTATTATTCCTTTTGTTTTTCTTTAGAAAAATGCTCACTAGGAGCTAACTTTCTTTAAGTAGGTCAGGGTTCCATAGAAGTAATCCCTTTTGTCTTAGCATAACTTTGTAAGGAACACATATTTTAAAAATGAAATCTGAGTCGCTCTTTGGTTTAATATATTGATTCTTTGAAACCCCTTGGGCTGCAACCTCATCCCGGGACCACTCGGTCGATGAAATACTGATAGGGGCGTGTGGAGCAGTCTCAAGATCTTGGGGTAGTTTAGCCTGAAGAAAGGAGGGAGAAACACCCGGAATGAGGAGCACTGCCATGTGAATCCATGCTCTTTTGAGAAGGCAGCATGGTTTCCTTGTGTGTAACTCTAAGACCTCTGGAGTAAGGTGGGAGCAAGGCCTTGCTCTCTTCTTACCCTAAGGCAAAGTAAAGGAAGGAGCAGATTCCACTTATAAAATATGCTACCAAGCAGGGTTAACCAAAGGGATGAAAATATGGAGCCCGAGAATACCTACTTAACCTTCTTAAAAATCAACCCCACATCAATCTTTCGTTGCAACTCTTTCCATAGCATTTTACTTGTGTTTACATTACTGATTTTACTCTCATCTCACTGATTACTTTTGAACTACTTCAAACTGATGCTTTTACATTCGATGATCATGCTAAGTTATCACTGCTCTCATCTAGGGTCAGAATGGTTAACATTGTTTAACTAGCTGACTAGAGATTGCTCTTTGTGAAGCTTGGTCGAGAATAGTTGCTTTTCTATATTTTATTTTTACAAGTTAAGTTTCCTTGAACGTTTCTTACTTCACAATTGCTCCTGAGGACGATAAATCTGGGGCTATTACACCCTATATTGCTTGACACGTACGCTTACGTATAGTCGAAGAGGTTTGCTCTCAGTCAGAGTAAATTGCTCGTGTTGGCAAATATGACTATATTGCTCTGTGCTCTTGCTCCTACAAGATAAGTTATTCCCGAGCAGCTCACGGTTCGACCAAGCACCCACCCAGGAGGAGGAATCCTGCCTTTGAGGGATGGACCAAATTAGGGGCGGCTGAACCCACTTTGCACACAGTTGCAAAACCTGGGGAAAAATGGGAGATGACAAAGTATGGGGTCAATCCCAAACTGCTGTGGTTGAGGCAGTTAAATGGAGAAGCAAGGGTCTGGTTCCATTTCATTGTCTCCAATATTATGCCTTCATCCAACCAGGCGGAGGTGAACTTGATGAGGTCTGTTCTGATTTCAACCATCATGAATAAGGGGAAAGTGGAGTTGCCTACTATTCTTCAAGACAGTATCTATGATATGGCCCACTCTGACACCAGTACATTCTCTCTTGGCCATTGCTCTCTGATTCAGCTTTGTGCCAGAAAGCTGGAGTTGACATTACTGATAATGGAGTGCAAGTCAAATTGCAACCCAAAATTGATGCCAAGCTGATCAGGGATCAGTTAAGAATTGGAGGGGAAGGTCCAAGGGGATTGACACCGGGCAGGAAGCAAGGAGAGAAGCCAGAGGATGCTGACTTTGAAGAGCGCATTAAAGCAGGGGAACAATGGTTGAGAAGTGGGGATATGCGTATGGGCCACTTACGTCGTCGCCTCAAATTTATGCAGGCAGGTCAGCAGTCATTCCAGACACATGTTATAAAAATGTTGAACGACATTTGTGAGGCCCAGGGACTTGAGACGTCCACTTTTCATACTGCTGTGTACCCTCATTCTGAGGAGGAGGATGCCTTCGAGGCAGCAGCCGCTGCCCACATGCATGATGACAGCGAGTCCTCTGATGATGACATTGAGCAGGATGTTCAGGCCCCGTTGGGAGAGCCAGTTGCTGCGAGTCAGGATGGTGCCGGACCATCAGCCGGGGTTAGTGCAGGAGTCAGGATCAGTACAGGTGCTGCACAGACAGATTATACACCGCTCCCGCATTCTGACCCAGGAGACCCCTTTGACTATGATGATGAGGCGACAGCATCCTTTGTGGAGTCATGATTTTGCAGTTTTCCTGCTGATATTTTGTTTTACTTTTTCAGTATCTGGGTTATTTTGTTGGTACCTTTATATTGGTTATTTTGTAATCTATTACAGTACATTGAGATTTCACTGTTTGTAGATACACATTTCTGATAGTACTGATGCTATTAACTGTATGTGAATGTGTTTAAGTGATCCACTGCTGTTTTAGATTTAAATTAGTTGCTGGGGACGACAACGTTTAAATCTGGGAATTGTGGGTGTGATGTGATTGAATGACAAGTGAATACTGCATGGAGAGGTCACACGAGTGGATGAGCCAAAACAGGGAACATCTTAATCTCTTTTCTTTAGTTTTTCTTAGTGTGAATAATTTTTAGTGTAGTTAGATGTTAGTGTAGTTTAGAATTATGATAAAAAAATTTATTTTTCTTTTTTGAAATTTCATGAGGATTTGATTGATCAGAGTTTTAGATGATTGATCAAATTAAGGATACAATCTTATACCTTGCATGTTAAGAAATGAAATGATTGCCTGATTCATTCAATGTGTAAGAGTAGAGAGATTAGTTCTGATGCATAGAGAGGAAGTCAAGCATGCACTCTGAACTATGAGAAAATTGAGCCTATACAGAAATTTTTGTTCAGAGAGCATTTCACTGCATGAGTAACTCTAGAACTTGCCTTGTTTCTTGTTTGAAATGGCTGATGATGCATAAGGTATAGGGATTTCCTTCTTGAACCAGAAAGTTAAATGGTCAACCCTTAAGTTCCTGTTGTATGAACCTTTGAGCCTAATCTATTGTTAATGTACTCTCACATCCATTCCTTTAGACTGAAAAGTTCAGATAAGTGATAAGGGGTGGAGTGTTTTGTGGGAAGTAAAGTATCTTTGCAATAAGTGAATGAAAAAAGTGTTTGAAACATGAGAAAGAAGGAAAGAAAAAAAAGAGAAAAGGTTGTGGAACACAAAGTGTTTAAGTTTTTGGAGGAGGTAAAGTGAAATGTCAAAAGACACAAAGTGTCTGAAAGAAAAAGGACAGAAAGAAATTTTTTGTTAAGGACACAAAGTGTCAGGAAGAAAAGGAGGAAGAAAGTCAAAGAATGAAAAGGAAGAAAGATTGGGGAATTGGGAAGGAAATGACAACTATTGTGATTCCCCCTTATCTGAATCTGATTCATTTGATCTGAAATTTTCCTGCCACAGAAAGCCTTACCTCTAGTCAAGCCATACACCAAGCCTCATTGCCAACCATGTTAAGACCTTTTTGATCTTCCTTATAGATCATTTGTGCCATGAATAATGAGAATAGGGGAAAGCCTATGGAAGTTTGAGTGCAGTGAAGAATGAGTGACATGTTGATCCCTAAACACTAGTATGCAAGAGAGTTAAATTCTCCCAATTTTTGAGAAGATCCTAGTGAGGGGGTGCGTTGTTTGGAAGTCTTTGTATCTCATCTGTACTAATCTGTTGAAAAGCATATAGGATGTTGTGCAAGTCATGAGAAATAAGAGATTACATGGTTGTAAGTTATATCAATGTGATCCCTTGTTGAATTCAATCTATCCTCATGAGTTTCATTTGTAAGAATCTTGAATCCCTTTTTGTTGCAAGTGCATTACTGAGGACAACAATGTCCAAATCTGGGAATTTTGATAAACCCCTGGTTCATCAGGTTTTTCAGCACAAATTAGGATTAATTTGTATGAATAATTGGTTGAAAAAGGAGGTTAATGTCTTAGAATTTCTTGAATTGCAAGTTCTGAGAGCTTTGTGAAAATCTACATTGTCTTGCAGGGAAAGGAAGCCCAAAAAGCATCAAAAGAAGGAAGAAGATTCTGGAGGAGAAAATTGCCTAAGTGTTGAGCGCTAAAACGGCCACACTGACCGTTTTAGCGCGCTGCTGCAGTTCGAAGGAGGAAGTTGCTGGTACTGAGCGCTAAAACGTCCACACAGACCGTTTTAGCGCGCTGCTGCAAATCAGAATAGGAAGCCTCTGGAGCTCAGCGTTAAAATGCCTACACTGAGCGTTTTAGCGCTCGAATGTGCAATTCTTCTTTGTTCTGAAACGCTAAAACGTTCAAATAAAGCGTTTTAGCGTTGGAGTCAGTTGAAAGCAGTTGGGAGGTTATCAGCCATGGACGCTAAAATGCTCATTCAGACCGTTTTAGCGCTCATGTCAGTTAAAAGCAGTTGGTCACGCATCAAGCCGGACGCTAAAACGCCCATTTCTGACCGTTTTAGCGTCCATATTATTTTTCAGCAGACTTGTAACACTATAAAAGGCAAAAGGCCTGAAAAAGAGAGGATATATCTAGATAGTTTTCTCCCTCCCATCTTTATACTCTCCCCTCGTGTATCAGATCTTAGGATCTGGATTTTATACAACAATTCTTAGGAGTAGTGTAGCATTGCAATTGAAGATTGAAGATCAACTACCATGACAATGGAGTTTGTTCTTTCTTCTTCCTTTGTATTCACTTTCATTATGTCTAAGTAGAGTCCTTTGTAGTCTGATTCAATGGAACTCAAGTGTGTATTTATGAATAATTAATGTGAAGTTAAGTTTTCCTATTATGTGACTTGTATGAAGTTGTCTTGATCAATCATTCTTGTTTATGAAATGATGTAGAACATACATGTTTGCATTGTTTTAAAGTTGACAACTTCATCATTAGTATTATAGTAGTCAAGACATTGATGCTATAATATTAATGTAATCTTAAGACCTTAGTAATTAATGCAAGTATTATGAAAGGAATCACCAAGACTTTGGGGTTTCTGATTAATGTACCCATCAAGGTAGTAAGACATTACATCTTGATGATAAGTAAAAGGTTGATTAACATCACATGATAGAGAAGTCATGATGGAAATTGATTCATTCATAAATTCATAGTTGAAGGAGATTGATATCTGACTACTGTTTTAAATTATATTCATATCTTTGTGTTTTAAACTTATCTTATTTTATGCAATTACATTTCTAGTGACAAGAAACTCATGCAAATCAAATCTTTTTGGTTGACTCAAATCAATAACAAGTGGATAATCAGTGCTTGACACAATTTCTCGTGGGAACGATCTTTACTTATCATTTTTATTACTTGTATGACTAGTGCACTTGCTAATCTACACACAACACAACGTTTTCTTTTTACGATGAAGGCCATTCAAGTATATTACCATTGTGGAAATGTTTCTGTCATGTAACTAAACCGCCAAATTTTGAAGTGCTTTAAATGCATTTCTGTAAATGTGTTAACTGAATTAGTCCAAGATTTAGAGAATAATTAAAAAACGCATGCATATTACACAACTACGATGATTAGTTGGCTGTTATGTACATAACCGTTTTCATTACCAAAACAAAAACAAGTTTTGTTGATTATCAATATGCAAGGTCCTTTGCTTTTTCATTAATCTACTGATACTCTCACACAATAAGAATATAAATGCCTAAAAGTTGGTTGAAGATATGTTAAAATTTTTTATGGAAAGGAGCTATTATATTTGTGAATAATGTAAATGGTTAAAATTAGTTATAATTTAAACAAAATGTTATATTTAATTTGTTGTGATGATGATTCACTAATGTATTAAAAATACGTGTTAAGTTGTTTAGTCATGTTATAACATGTTTAAAAAACTTAAGAGCTTTTAATTGAGTTATTTTAATTAGAGTTAGGTTAAAATTAGCACTGCTTTGTTAAACATAAGTTATAAAAGGCTATTCAAATAATATTATTCGATGAAAAAGCCATTGCACATAAAAGTGATAGAACCTATTCCGTCCTCAAGACAGAGATGTCCAGCCCAGTTAGGCTGGTGAATTGATCTTAGATTTGATGCTTTCCTAGGAATATCTATGGTGTAGATATCCTTGAGTTTAGCTGATCGTTGTACACCAAATGGAGTGTGTGTGCACAGTGATGATAGTATGCTAAGAGAGAATGTGTGTTTACCTTTGGGTTGTAGACGTATTTATAAGGATTGCTGATAAGGTGAATACCTGGGTCTGAGCTGTCATGATGAGGCAATCATTACAATTGGTCAACCGTTATCGTGTGATAACGTATCACGGATTAAATGTCCTTGATGGCGATCCGTTCACTATATCCTGGTTTTCGGGTTGCCCCTTGCCGGGCCACCTAGATGGGCTGTCTAGATGGGCCTTTCATACAGGTCTATAACAGTTGCCCCTCAGCCAGGCCATCTGTGTATTCGGGTTTCCTGGATGAATTTGATGTGGGCTCGTACGAGTCTCTTTTCTTTTCTCTTGTTTTTCTTTCCCATGATACCTTATTGCCCCTCATGTCGACGGGTTAAGAATGAGCCCGACGAAATTATGCTTTGTTATTATCATGCCGACCTCAGTGGAGTATGGTAATGATTGATATAACACCTCACAATTCTAAATTAAGTATTAAAATATTAAGTGAGCAATTAAGTGAAGAACTAGTGAAAATCATGAAGATAAGGCCAAAATACAAAGAAATGGCAAAACGATAATTAGCCAACACACAACCCTACGAAGATAAAAATTGAATAGAAGGTCTCAGATGATAAAAATAACCCTGGAAATGGATTCATAACGGAAAATTGAGTAGATAGGCAAGTTTCAGAAAAATCAGTGAATAATGCTTTTACCGGGTAAAAATATTACGGTACGATTGCACCGTAAAACGTGCCGATTGAGTTTTGAGCTCCAGGTTTCAAATATGAGTTATAAATGGTTTATTGAGTTAGGAAATATGAATTCTGATAAAATTTGATGGAATTAAGTCAGTTTGGGGAAGCGTGCCAACGGCGCGCGCGACAGCTTAAAACAGAGTTTTCTCCGAACGATCGGAAAACTCCGGACTCATCTGATCAAGTATAATTAGAGGACAATGGTTAATGTTAAAAATTAGAGTTTCTAAATAGGTTGTGAATTTCTGGACGTTTAGTGAAAGTCGGATGAATTTTACATCGCGTGAGGTGGCGTGGGACCCACCCCACTTAAGTCCACTTATCCACCTAAGCTATTCATTATTCACTATCACATTCACCTCACTTTCTCTCTCTAAAACCGTGACTTTCTCTCTCCTCACACCATTTCCACTTCAAATTTTCATTTCATCATAACTTAGTCATTTTAGCACCAAATCAAGTGATTCTTGTCTTGAAACTTGATGGAAAACACCTTTTAGAGCCATTGGTACCACTCTTGACCCTTGAAATTGTGTGTGTGAGGAGATCTTGGCCATTTTCAGCAGCGATTTTGGGGAGAAAAATTGTGTTCTTGGAGCTTCCAAGTGCTCCAATGGTGGAGTATAGTTAGGAGGAGTCTTGTACCTACCATTTGGGTGAGTGTTCTTGCATTTTAATTGGTTGAATGTGATGATTTGATTTTGAGACCTAAGCCTTGCATGGTTGATGTGTGATGTTAGAGAGCTCAATTGGAAAGTGTGTATTAGATGATAATGCCTTAGAATGATGTATTAAAACTAGAAATGCAATGAAAATTTTAGGCGAAAAATGTTGATTTTAAATTAGGAAAATCTTGAGTACTCATGACTTGAAATTTTGGAAAGGTGTTCAGATGTTATGTTAGTATATGGGTGTCCTAGAGACAATCTTTTGATTAAATAAAGGACACTAGATGTAGAACTTTGTTTGTCGCAAATAAATAAAAGCACTATTTATTCAGTTTCATATTATGTCTCGATATTATTGTTAATATTATATGAATGAACTGAATAAACCCCTTGGGATAGAATATGTATCATTTGAGTATCTGTGATGAGATCACGATCATAAGGATTCAAGGATATCGCATGTCTATTCCTAATTATATGTTCCTAGTCTAGAGACATTGAGATTGGGGATCAGTGATCTCGGGTAAGACTAGTACGACTTATCTACTTGTATATGGATATAAGGTAAAGACCTCGTGAACTACAGATATGGAGATGTCTTAGCTAAAGTCGTGGGTGAACCTATAAGAGTATAGCTCGCACTGAACAGACCCAAAAAGAGACTCTATGAGGAAATCTCACAGATAGTGTCATTAGAGTAATCTCTTTATATTTGGGTATGTCTTTCCTTAGACCAGAAGTTATTACCTAGACTGTGTTCTTGAAGGCATGTTTTGATTGTATGCCTCGTCTGCCTGAAACATGGAGACTCATAGGTATACTGTTGGGCGTGTCTTGAAAGGGCACAGGGCTAGGGTAATAAGCTGAAGGAATTCGTCAAATCTATGTGAGTGATTAGGTTATCTGTAAACCGGAGAAATCAGGATGACATTTACAGGGACTCGGAAATCTATGCATATTAAAAGAGATCATGAGATGATCTGCCTTTAGAGTCAGTAAATTGAAGATTCCCTATTTCGAATAACGCTTACCCTAAACTGCTGGGGTTGATACATTTCCTTACCCTATGTTAATGGGAAGATAACCGAGACGAAGGGAAATACATACGGTAACCAAATATGTGCAATAGGATGATCAAGTCATTAATCTGACTAGTTCTGGGGCAACAAAGCATTGCTAGTGCTCTGTGTTGTCATTAATTGGGTTGTGGGCTTGTTGGGCCCAAGCCCAGTTATGTCAGAAGCTAAGTTGGACCTAATGGGTCACACACTAACACCTTGTAGTCATGATAAACTAGCTTTAAAGGTATTGGGCCTAATAATGGTTGTTAGCCCATGAAGCTGTTTGGAAGCCCACCTAAAAGGGTGGAGGGCGCATGGAGCTTTGTAATGGGCTTTGATAGTCCAAGACATTACTAATTAATTTAATTAGTTAAATTAATAATCAAACATTTGAATTTTGAATTTTGAATTTGAGATTTGAATTTTGAAATTCGAATTTTGAATTTGAAATTTGAAATTTCGAATTTGAATTTTGAAATTGGATTTTGAAATTTAAGTTTTGAATTTGAAATTTGAAATTTTGAATTTTGGATTTTGAATTTGAATGTTTGAACATTTGAATTCAAGTGTTTGAATTCGAATTTGAATTGGCTATGAAAAGTTGTTTCATAACAAAAGGATAAGATGATATCTTGTTGGAACAAATCCCTTGTATCAAGAGGAGATCTTTGGAGATCACCAAGAGCTGATTTGGGGCGCAAGTTTTAGTGGATAAGAATGTCATCTTGTCATTCAAACAAAGGAATTCGTCAAATCTATGTGAGTGATTAGGTTATCTGTAAACCGGAGAAATCGGGATGACATTTACAGGGACTCGGAAATCTATGCATAGTAAAAGAGATCATGAGATGATCTGCCTTTAGAGTCAGTAAATTGAAGATTCCCTATTTCGAATAAAGCTTACCCTAAACTGCTGGGGTTGATACATTTCCTTACCCTATGTTAATGGGAAGATAACCGAGACGAAGGGAAATACATACGGTAATCAAATATGTGCAATAGGATGATCAAGTCACTAATCTGACTAGTTCTGGCTATGTAGCACCGACACCGACACGGGACACTGACACGATACGACACGACACTCCGACACGTAAATTCTAAAAAATGTTAGATTCCGACACGTTAGGACACGTTTTGATATTAAATAGTATTTTTAATTTATGTAATGTATATTATGTTTAATATTCGATAATTTAACAAAAAAATGAATCTAAACTTATAATATTCATAAATTTTACAAAGAAACATAAGATATCGCAAATATTTATATCAAACTCCATAAATTGGTAATCGTAATCCAATGAATCTAATAGTTAGAACTAAAAACTCCAAGCAACGCAACATTTAAACCATTTTTTGAATTTCTATAACGCGTGTTGATGTGTCGGGGAGTGTCAGAGTGTCCGAGAGTGTCGGGAAGTGTCGGACACAACACGTTAGAGTTTTTGAAGTGTCGGTGCTTCATAGAGTTCTGGGGCAACAAAGCATTGCTAGTGCTCTGTGTTGTCATTAATTGGGTTGTGGGCTTGTTGAGCCCAAGCCCAGTTATGTCAGAAGCTAAGTTGGACCTAATGGGTCACACACTAACACCTTGTAGTCATGATAAACTAGCTTTAAAGGTATTGGGCCTAATAATGGTTGTTAGCCCATGAAGCTGTTTGGAAGCCCACCTAAAAAGGTGGAGGGCGCATGGAGCTTTGTAATGGGCTTGGATAGTCCAAGACATTACTAATTAATTTAATTAGTTAAATTAATAATCAAACATTTGAATTTTGAATTGTGAATTTGAAATTTGAATTCGGAATTTGAATTTTGAAATTCGAATTTTGAATTTGAAATTTGAAATTTCGAATTTGAATTTTGAAATTGGATTTTGAAATTTAAGTTTTGAATTTGAAATTTGAAATTTTGAATTTTGGATTTTGAATTTGAATGTTTGAACATTTGAATTCAAGTGTTTGAATTCGAATTTGAATTGGCTATGAAAAGTTGTTTCATAACAAAAGGATAAGATGATATCTTGTTGGAACAAATCCCTTGTATCAAGAGGAGATCTTTGGAGATCACCAAGAGCTGATTTGGGGCGCAAGTTTTAGTGGATAAGAATGTCATCTTGTCATTCAAACAAAGGAATTCGTCAAATCTATGTGAGTGATTAGGTTATCTGTAAACCGGAGAAATCGGGATGACATTTACAGGGACTCGGAAATCTATGCATAGTAAAAGAGATCATGAGATGATCTGCCTTTAGAGTCAGTAAATTGAAGATTCCCTATTTCGAATAACGCTTACCCTAAACTGCTGGGGTTGATACATTTCCTTACCCTATGTTAATGGGAAGATAACCGAGACGAAGGGAAATACATACGGTAACCAAATATGTGCAATAGGATGATCAAGTCATTAATCTGACTAGTTCTGGGGCAACAAAGCATTGCTAGTGCTCTGTGTTGTCATTAATTGGGTTGTGGGCTTGTTGGGCCCAAGCCCAGTTATGTCAGAAGCTAAGTTGGACCTAATGGGTCACACACTAACACCTTGTAGTCATGATAAACTAGCTTTAAAGGTATTGGGCCTAATAATGGTTGTTAGCCCATGAAGCTGTTTGGAAGCCCACCTAAAAGGGTGGAGGGCGCATGGAGCTTTGTAATGGGCTTGGATAGTCCAAGACATTACTAATTAATTTAATTAGTTAAATTAATAATCAAACATTTGAATTTTGAATTTTGAATTTGAAATTTGAATTTGGAATTTGAATTTTGAAATTCGAATTTTGAATTTGAAATTTGAAATTTTGAATTTGAATTTTGAAATTGGATTTTGAAATTTAAGTTTTGAATTTGAAATTTGAAATTTTGAATTTTGGATTTTGAATTTGAATGTTTGAACATTTGAATTCAAGTGTTTGAATTCGAATTTGAATTGGCTATGAAAAGTTGTTTCATAACAAAAGGATAAGATGATATCTTGTTGGAACAAATCCCTTGTATCAAGAGGAGATCTTTGGAGATCACCAAGAGCTGATTTGGGGCGCAAGTTTTAGTGGATAAGAATGTCATCTTGTCATTCAAACAAAGGAATTCGTCAAATCTATGTGAGTGATTAGGTTATCTGTAAACCGGAGAAATCGGGATGACATTTACAGGGACTCGGAAATCTATGCATAGTAAAAGAGATCATGAGATGATCTGCCTTTAGAGTCAGTAAATTGAAGATTCCCTATTTCGAATAAAGCTTACCCTAAACTGCTGGGGTTGATACATTTCCTTACCCTATGTTAATGGGAAGATAACCGAGACAAAGGGAAATACATACGGTAATCAAATATGTGCAATAGGAAGATCAAGTCATTAATCTGACTAGTTCTGGCTATGTAGCACCGACACCGACACGGGACACTGACACGATACGACACGACACTCCGACACGTAAATTCTAAAAAATGTTAGATTCCGACACGTTAGGACACGTTTTGATATTAAATAGTATTTTTAATTTATGTAATGTATATTATGTTTAATATTCGATAATTTAACAAAAAAATGAATCTAAACTTATAATATTCATAAATTTTACAAAGAAACATAAGATATCGCAAATATTTATATCAAACTCCATAAATTGGTAATCGTAATCCAATAAATCTAATAGTTAGAACTAAAAACTCCAAGCAACGCAACATTTAAACCATTTTTTGAATTTCTATAACGCGTGTTGAAGTGTCGGGGAGTGTCAGAGTGTCCGAGAGTGTCGGGAAGTGTCGGACACGACACGTTAGAGTTTTTGAAGTGTCGGTGCTTCATAGAGTTCTGGGGCAACAAAGCATTGCTAGTGCTCTGTGTTGTCATTAATTGGGTTGTGGGCTTGTTGGGCCCAAGCCCAGTTATGTCAGAAGCTAAGTTGGACCTAATGGGTCACACACTAACACCTTGTAGTCATGATAAACTAGCTTTAAAGGTATTGGGCCTAATAATGGTTGTTAGCCCATGAAGCTGTTTGGAAGCCCACCTAAAAGGGTGGAGGGCGCATGGAGCTTTGTAATGGGCTTGGATAGTCCAAGACATTACTAATTAATTTAATTAGTTAAATTAATAATCAAACATTTGAATTTTGAATTTTGAATTTGAAATTTGAATTTTGAATTTAAATTTTGAAATTCGAATTTGGAATTTGAAATTTGAAATTTCGAATTTGAATTTTGAAATTGGATTTTGAAATTTAAGTTTTGAATCTGAAATTTGAAATTTTGAATTTTGGATTTTGAATTTGAATGTTTGAACATTTGAATTCAAGTGTTTGAATTCGAATTTGAATTGGCTATGAAAAGTTGTTTCATAACAAAAGGATAAGATGATATCTTGTTGGAACAAATCCCTTGTATCAAGAGGAGATCTTTGGAGATCACCAAGAGCTGATTTGGGGCGCAAGTTTTAGTGGATAAGAATGTCATCTTGTCATTCAAACAAAGCTCCAATCAGATTTGGTAGTTAAGAGAATAAGTGAGTGAGTTTGTTCAAATTTTGAATGCAACTACTCAACATATTTGGACCCTTTTTGGGCTGAATATTGCGCATGAAATGGGTAACCATATGATGGTTTTTAAATCAGAGTTTGACTTGGTTTGAACTTAGTTTCATGAGGATAAGATTGGAGGTTGTTGGCTAGATTTGATTTGCAACAACTCCACCTTATTCTCCTTGATTTTGTATGCCACTTTCAAAGAAGTTTGAAAGAAAAATTTGATTTAATCATATCATTCTCTTAACCCTCTTGTGCGCAACATCACTTGGGTGGTTCTTCTCCTTAGGGTTTTTCACAAAACCTAGCGTACTCTCCTTCATCTCATGCACCATTCTGTAGGGTAGTTCACTACACCTTTCCAAACACAATACCTAGCATCCACCTTCACCAATTGGGCGCATAGCAAGCCTCATTGTGGTGATCATCTGGTGGCTTGCAAGAAGGAGTTCTTGCATCATTGACGAACGGTGGTGTGGATCAACATTAGAGGGTTTAAACCCTTCAGACCTGACAATTGATCTCCCTGACTGATCAGGCCAAAACAAGGTAACATCATGCTGTCCTAAAGCATGGATCTTTGTGTGCATGTATGTTTCCGCGTGAAAAAGTTTTGTTTTTCCACCTTACATGCATCGGCCTTCAAGGCCATTTTACTTTCATGTTAGTAATGAGTTGTTGTATGATTGAATGATGAGAAAATAGGATGATATGAGGTGTTGAGTGGTTAAAGTTAATGGAAAGTCCTTGAATTTATACCATGGTGCAAATCGGCCATTAGGTGAAAAGGAGATGAAATGAAGTTGTTGAAATTGCTTGGATGTTGTTTCATGTTTAAATGGTATTTAGATGTGTTGTGTGATGGATTGATAGTGGAAGAATCAATGGGAATTAATAACTTGTGTTTAAAGGCATAAATGAACCTAGAGTGAACTATTTGCTAAAGTGATGCTCAAAAGACGTAAAACGGAAAAATGACACTTGAATTGGCCTTATGGCAACCTAAGGATGAGTAATAAAACGAGAAAGAAAATTTAGAAAAATAAATCTCAAATTAACACTATTATGGCCGAACCATCAAGGAGGATGGGGAGGATTTCTTGTTTTTCGCGTTTTGATAAAAATTGACGTATACTGATGGCTGTATATGTTTGAATAGGTTGTCGAACGTCGACTTGAACCCCGAACAGTGAATTAGTGGAGTGCCCTTGGTCCTGGACCAAGTGGATTGAGGTAAGTGATTGGACCAATGCATGTTTAATTGTGAATTAGTATGTATTGTTTGAGTTTTAAGTGATTGGGAATGTCCTCTGTGTAGGCATTCTATTGTGTACCAAGTTTGAGGAATAAGCTGCTGCGGAGCTAAGTGGAATAATATATAAGGTAACCTCTTAGTATTGGGGCTTGTTCCCCTTGTGTGTTCCACCACACCCATTGAGGGTGATGGTAGGAAAGGTGTATGAGTAGTGTAGAATAACATAAGCATGCATGTTGCATTTATGAGGGTACTTATGTACCGAATCTCTGGCCAGTAGATAGTTAGCCTTCGGGCAAGTTCCGGACTTCCACTGGATAGGTCTCCGAGAGGGAGTTCCAGTTGACCCAGGGTCATGGTGTGTAATCCGGACAGGAGCACACTAGGAAGTCTCGGGTGTTGTGGATGGGAGGGGTACCTTGGTGGTGGTTCTAGGAACACACCTTGGATGATACCCGTAGGCTTATATGCCGAGGATGTTGTGTGGTATGGTAGCTACCAGCCCGCTCCATCGTAGTTTGTATTCCGATAATCCCCCTTTTCTCTAAATCCCTTCCTTTATCCCGTTTTAAGTAATGTTGTTTTATATTATTTGTATGCATCGAAGTGAACCATTGGACAGAGTTTTCTCCAGAACCTCTGGGTTACTGAGATATATTCGTATATCTCACCTCGTCTCGGGGACTTTATTTCAGGAGGTAGCAGTGGCACAGGAGTGGAGGGCAAGAGGCCCATAGGATGGATCATAAAGCATTTGTCATTAATTGTTCATGAATATGTATATTGCCTAAGTCTTGTCATAATTGTCATTCTATGTTTAATGTTGTAAGATGTAAACTCAAGTTATGAGTTGTAAGTTGTAACATGTAAGTTAAATGTTGTAATTGTACAATGGATGCATGATGTACTATGATGGAAGGGCTTTAGGCCTATCTTAAGTTTATGATTACTTGTATGATGAAAATATGCATGAAATTGAAGTTGGTGATTGAAACTATTTAAGGATTTAAAGTGAGCCATATTGTGTAATAAATATGAATTGTGTTGGGTAGTAAGAGCCCCAAGGCATTGCTGTTCCTTGTGTGTTCCACCTAATGATTTATAATGATTATTAGGTACATTTGAGGTCACATAACTACTAGTGCAAATTGGGGATTTTTGTAAACACAAAGGAAACTCTGGCGAATTTTCTGTAGAATTGGCAGATTTTAGGTGAACTTCGGGAGAGCATATATCCCTCCATAGAGGTCCAATAAGGACGTGCCATATGCCATTTTGAAGCTTGAGATGTCCCCTACATTGTGTCAAAATAATAAAATTTTATGAGTTGTGCGCAGCCCTGTGGAGGCCAATGAATGTTGCTGCCCTGTTTTGCCCTGAACTTGGGGGCTGTTCTGGACCGTTTTGGGAATTTTATTCCCGCTTCGTTTCTTGGTCAAATTAAGCGTATGATATATCAAATTGAAGTTTGAGGTGTCTAGTTAATGGTGTAAGAATTTAAGAGCAATTGGATGAGTGGATTCGGTGCAGTAATTCATAGGTGAGGGATGTTTGGAGCTGTTTTGGGGTTGGTTGGCACTTTTGCTTGTCCAACTTCAAACGGCGATAACCGGAGCAAACGACCTCGGAACCAAGTGTGTGATAGCTTTCTAAAAGGTAATTAAGTAAGAAAGAAAGATAGAAAGATATGAGGGACTGAATTTTTACTGTGCTTCCGCAGAAATTTAGAGACCGAACTATGTTCTGATGAGTAGAAAACGCAAAAGTGTGAAATTAGCTAAGTGGGTTATGGGAACCCCTTAGTATCTTATAATAAGTAAAGTAAGCTATAAAAATAGTATAGATAAGTCTTCCGCAAGAGTTTACAGTTACGGTCACAACTTTTAATTATTACGCTTTTATGTTTTCAACTGCTCGAGTAATAATCGGAAAAAGTTTATTCGCATTTTTATAAATGAATTGCTGTGATTGTAACTGCGCTTAATATCATAATTAATGTTAACAATACCGGAGTACAGCGGGCTGTTACAATTGAACTCTTATACTTCCATATCCGTAACTGAGTTTTATGGAATACACGTGGATTTGTCGGGGTCCATATTATAGCCGAGTTGATCCTAGGTTATAACTTGGTTCGAAGTTGTCTGTTCTTTGTCTATCGTGCCTTTTATGTTTTTCCATCAGTACATTTGGCCACGTGTCGTTGCTTACATGCCTTTGCGTACAGTAGCTACCTTGTGCAATTTCGTTTGTCGTGCACATTTATGAATAACATCATTTTATGTGTCGAATCATTGCCCTTTGAGGTGATAGAGCGGTTCCAACCCTTACCATTCTTAACCGCTGCGGTTGCCACTCGCGGTTGTGGCTATTGTCACGCACGATAGACATAATAAGAGCGTGGGAATGAAATGACTGGAATAGCCCTGTCCTCTGGTCTTCTAACAAACCATTATTCATTGTATTATTTGAGCTTTTCATCGTGACTGGTATTCTGCTTACCTTCTTTCTGAGTATTGCGCGACATTTGAGGTTTCTGGTCTTCATCTTGCTGCAAGTGCAAACCTTTCATCTTCAGGTATTTTTCTTGTCTCTGCATTTTGCTATTTTTCTTGTCTCTGCGTTTTTCTTTGCGTTCGTATGTATGGTTTGCGTCATTTTCGTTTCTTTCTTCTGCGTTCATCATCATTTTCTGTTTCTGGAGTGTTGCTGACATTTTACCACTCGTCGTGTTTTCTCTTCAAGTGTCTTTAACCCTTTTAACTAAATGGAAAGCAAAAGGCCTTCCTTTCCAGTTTTGTGCTGCAAAGGAAAGAAAGAGATAGATTCTGATTTTTTGAAAAATATTCCTCCTGGTGCCTGCTTTTGGCTTTGGGGGATTCCAAGGACCGAAGAGGAAGAACGGGAAGCCATGCTTCGCGGATACCGCGGTTCGAGATCGCGGAGAAGGTCCGAGTTACCCGATAGGGGTTTAGGAATTCCTCGAGGTGGGGGTTCCTCAATCCGGAGAAGGGGTCGGGTGATCTCCAACCCCCATGTTTCTCCTGCCGCTTTCCCCCTAGCTTCTTCGTTCGGAAGCACAAGTTATTCCGATTCTGTTACTCAAGGTTCCCGTTGTTTTCCCCTCTTTCCAAGGATGTTCCTTGCTATTCTTGCTTTTATTTGATCTCCAAGCTTATCGAACAAGGATGTGATTCTTTAGCCGAATCAACATTGGCTAGTTGCCAACATGGGAACATCCCGGGTTCTGCCCCTGCATCTGGTTTGGCGAATGAGCCAATTATGATTTTCGACTTGTCATCATCATCGTCTTCTAGTGATTCGTCTGATAGTATTTTTAATTCAGGTATATCCATTCTCATCTGATCCCTTTTTTCTTTTCATTTTTAGGTATTTATGGCATGTTTTCCTAAAGAAGGTGTAGATGAGTCGGGTTCTACAGAGTCGTGCTTTGAGTCTCCCCTACTTCCCTAGTGTCTCGATTTCCTTGGGTAATATATGAAGTTCTAAATACAATGTCCGAGATGAGTCCGGATGATGTGGCTAGCCTTCCTGTTGGGCAACTAGAAAATTATGACATTTGCCCCCTAGTAGGAGATGAATCAGTTTGCTCAGGGGGAGCAGAAGGGGATTCTTCCTCCTTTTTCTTTTATCATGATGTAATAACCCAACTAGGTATTCGATTTCCTTTAACCGAGTTTCAAATAGAAGTTCTTAACCATCTGCATGTATCCCCCACTCAACTTCATCCCAACGGATGGGGTTTTGTTAAGGCATTTGAGCGTTTTAGCGCGTATCTGACGCTACCATATTCTATTTGCGTCTTCTTTTATTTTTTCCAAGTTGTTTCATGTCGGACTGGTCGCGAACCACCTGAATGGAAGGGATGGGTTACTATCCGCGCTGTTCCTGGTCGTAGATTGTTTCGAGTTTATACTGAGTCTTTCAAAAATTTCAAAGACCAATTTTTTAAGGTTTCGGCACATCCCGGTAAAGATGTATGGTTTGGTCATCTGATCACTTCCAATTTCCTCCTTCAAGTTATCGCTTTAATGAGTCCGAGTTGAATCCTACTGATATCAACACGACAAATGCCATAGGAAGTTACCTGCAATCTCGTAAACCAGCTAGTGTTGCATCGTTGATTTATAAATCGCAGGAAGAACTTGATGCGGAATTGAGTATGTTTATCCCTGCATCATTAGTTGTTTATGTTATGGTGTTTTTATGACCGCCATTAACGTTTGTTCTACAGTTCCTAATATGGCAGGTCAAGCACAAGATGGGCAGCAAGGTAAACAGGACGATCAACCCGATCAACCTAGTTAGTTGTCAATTTTAAGTCGGGGTGCCCCCGGGGTGTCAGTGGATCCCCCTAGTAAAAAACGGAAGGCTTCAGATGAACAATCAAAAAAGCTTTCTGTTGAAAAGAGTAAAGTAGTTGGTGATAAAGCAAAGGGAAAGCCGGATAAGGGCAACCCGGTTGCTTCTCAAGCTATTCCAACCTATATTATGCCTCCTCCATCTTCCGAGATTTCCAAGCATGTTTTATGGAAGTCGGGGATAACTAGCCCTCTTCGAGATGCTGTCTGTCCACCTAAAGTCTTCTTCAACTCGTCTCCTTTTACTGCAACGGCAGATCAAGGAATTAAAAGAAATGGAGGTGGGTTGTATGAAAATGTCCACTATGGTGAGACCTTTGCTATCTTTGAAAAACGAATACCTCCGTACCTTCAATGATTTGACAGCTTGTCAGGGAGAGAAAGCCAAGGTTGTAGCTGAATTAAACTTGGTGAATAGGGAGAAGGCGGTGCAAGATCTTATAACGACTAGGGAGGCCCTCGCCAAGCTTCAAAAGGAGCATAAAGATCTCAAATCTGTGCATGACTTTAATCATAAGTCCCTAACAGAGTTTAAACTGTTGTTCGAAGGGGTTGAAGTAAAATTGAAGGAGACTGAAGCTACTTCCCAAGCCTATCGAAGTGAGCTGGAAAAGGCGATAACAGGGTCATTTAACAACACATTTAGCCAGTTGCAGGTTGTGAACCCAGATCTGCAATTCAGCACCCTCGGGATACACCCGAAGGCCTACGTCAGTAAGGGTGCCATTGTTGGTTGTCCTCCAGAATCTCCACCTTGTGATTCAGTTATGCAAACAGAGGTTGGAAGTAAGACCGTGGTAGAGAAAGGCGAGGAAGCTAGCAATCGTCCGCCTTCTGCTCCCTGAAGCTTTTGGATATTTGCTTGGGGCTTTTTGAGCCTCTTTATGATATGTAACGAACGTTGCCAGTTTTATTCCAGTTTTATTCCGCTATAGCATGTTGTTTATTTCAGCCAAGGTTTTTTATGGCGGATATATCTTGAAACCCATATGTTATGTGAGTTTGGTTCATATGACCTGGCTGAGGTCAAAGCATTTAGACGGATTCTGATTTTTGTCATTATTTATGACGCATATTTGTTTGACTTAGTTATTTAAGCCTGCATTCATAAAACGCTCGTCATTTCGGATGTAACTGTTTTTATAAAGTTTTCCAAGGTAAAGACAATCGTGCCATCTGCCCCCCCTTTTTGGTTATAAAACCAAAAATAATGAGCATTTTGACCTGATCAGGGTCATTATAACCAATTGCACTTTATAACTCAGTTTGTGTATGATATTGACAATAAATAAGAACAAATCTTTTATAAGAAAAATTCCTCACTTATTCATATCAATTTGATTACTACATGAATATTGCCAGCATACTTGGCTTTTAACAAAGTCCCTAATGGAGGATAACTTCATCTAAGAAATTACAGAGAACTTCAGCTGTAATATATTTTTAGCTTGTCTGCATTCCATGTCCTCTTAATTGCCTTGCCCTCTATCGTTTCCAGGATATAGGCTCCTTTTCCGAGTTTGTGTTGGACCCATTATGGCCCTTCCCAATTTGCGGCCAATTTACCATCTCGGGCATTTCGGTTTCCGATACCTGCTCTTTTGAGTACCAAATCGTTAATCTCGAAAGTTCTTGGCCTTATATTCTTGTTGTGCCTGGCCGCCATCTGTTGTTTAGCCATCATATCCCGACAATGAGCTAGCACCTGAGTTTCTTCTATAAGATCTAACTCGGCAGTAAGCAGCTGACTGTTCTTGTAGAAAATCAGAAATAAAATTCAATTATTTTTCCGTTTTTATTTCCTATTAATTAGAATTGATTGCAATTAATTAGAATCCATTATTTTATTAATTAGAATTAATTATGATTGAGTCATAGGTGAGTCATAAGTGAGTCATAGTTGAGTCATGCTCAGTTACTTTTTCCTTGTATAAATACTCCTCATTCCTTATGTAAATGATTTCAATATCAATATACATAAACTTTTTCAATATGGTATCAAGACCGGGTTCGTTCCTACCCTAGATCAGCCACCTTCAAGGCTGAAAAACCGTCCAAACACCTCCTCAATTCTGTCCAAACACAGAAACATAATCTACAGACCTCCGATCAAGAAAGTGAAGTGACCATTCGACTCACAAGGCTCCGATGAGTTGAAAAATATTAAAAACTTGATTTTTTCATCCACGGTCAAATCCTCTCTCTTCCTTCATGTCTTCCTCAGAGCGTTCTTCTGTTTCCTCATCTGTTTCCAATACTCAGTTCTCTGGAGACAACTTAAGTATGCAGATTACTAGTCACCGGTTGAACGGTAAAAATTTTCTGCCATGGTTTCAATTTGTTAAGTTGGTGATCCGGGCAAAAGGAAAGATGGGTTATCTTGAGGGAAAAATGAAGAAACCTGCTGAGGATTCTCCTGATTAGGAAAATTGGGAGATTAATAATTCCTTGGTAATGGCATGGCTGACTAATTCCATGAAACCAGATATTGACCAAACCTATTTGTTCTTCGACACTGCCAAGGAGATTTGGGGTATTGTTCAACAAAATCATTCAGATCTTGAAAATACCTCTCAAGTCTTTGAACTGAGAAATAAGTTGAGAGACTTTCGTCAAAAGGGTATGACTATTATTGAATATTTTACTGCACTAACAGATTTATGGCAGGAATTGGATCTTTATTATGCATCCGATCTTAAAGGATTAGAGGCTAATACCCAATTTAAAAAACACTTGTAGAAGGAAAGACTGTATGATTTCCTTGTCGGACTCAACCAAGATCTTGATGAGGTTCGTGGTCGAATATTGGGGCAGCGACCGTTACCTTCACTTGCTGATGCCTTTGCTAAAGTTCGTAGAGAAGCCAGTAGACGAAGAGTTATGCTGGGAGAAAAAGAGTCACTTGATAAGTCTGATGATATGTCTGCATTAGCTGCCAACCGTACCATTGACCGTTGCTCTGAAGAATCAAAATGGGATGGTCATCCATGGTGCACCCATTGCAATAAAATTGGTCATACCCGTGAGAAATGTTGGGAAATCCATGGGAAACCTGCAAATTGGAAGCCTAAAGGAAAAAGTAAAGGTCGTGCATATCAGGCCTTTACTGATGACAAGGTTGATGAGCCTCATGCATCCTCTAACTCTGATGGTGTCTTTCTTAGCAAGACTCAGTTTGAACAATTTGAGAGACTTTTGACTGAACTTTCTAAAGCCACTAGTAATGTGGTCCAGCAAGGTACAACTTTTCATGTTGATAGTCAAAATCATTGGATCCTTGATTCTGGAGTCTCTTATCATATGACAGGTAATCTTGGCTTGTTTTGTTCATACACTCCATATTCTGAACCCTCTAGGGGCAAGATCACCATGGCAGTTTTTCCCAGATTGCGGGACACGGAACCATTAAACTTCTTGAGCTGATTAATTTAACATCAGTTCTTTATGATCCTTCTCTGACTTGTAATCTCATTTCCATAAGCAAGGTGACTTCTGAGTCGCATTGCTTTGCTAAATTCTTTCCACATGGTTGTATTTTTCAGGAATAAGACTCGGAGAGGAAGATTGGCAGTGCTAGAGAGGATGGTGGACTTTACTACTTTGAGGAGGATGTGACTCATGAAGCCATTTTCGTAGAAAAAACTCTATGTTTCCTTTTGATTCATGTAATGATGTTATGCTGTGGCACCGTAGGCTAGGCCATCCAAATTTTATTTATCTTCAGAAGTTGTTACCAAACTTATTTATTAATAAAAGTCCTAGTTTGTTTTCTTGTGATATTTGTCAACTTGCCAAGCATACTCGTGCTCATTATCCTTCTAAAGTTCACCATGACTCTTCCCTATTTTCCTTAATTCATAGTGATATATGGGGTCCAGCCCGTGTTAAAAATATTTCAGGTACTCGATGGTTCATTACCTTCATTGATGACCATTCTCGAGTTTGTTGGGTATATCTTCTAAAGAACAAGTCCGATGCTGCATCCGTGTTTAAAAAATTTCATGCCATGGTTCAAACCCAATTCCTAGTTGCTATACAAATTCTTCGTACAGATAATGGCAAAGAGTACTTTAACTCTATTCTTGGAGAATATCTTTCCCAACATGGCATCCTTCACCAAAGCTCGTGTCCTGACACACCCCAACAAAACGGAGTTGCGGAAAGAAAAAACCGACATCTCCTTGAAGTTGCTCGGGCTCTTATGTTTACCACGAGTGTTCATAAATATCTTTGGGGAGAGGCAGTTCTCACTGCCTCGTATCTGATAAATCGAATGCCATCTCGCATTCTAAAATTTCAGTCTCCTCTTTCTCGTCTTTGTCATACCTTCCCTTCCTTCCGAGGCGTCTCCTCCTTACCTCCCAAGTTATTTGGTTGTGTTGTATTTGTCCATATTCCCTCCCATCAACGGTCTAAGCTTGATCCTAAGTCTCTCCAGTGTGTCTTTATTGGTTATTCTCCTACTCAACGTGGCTATAAGTGTTATTCACCCTCCCTTCGTAAGGTCTTTGTCTCTATGGATGTCACATTTTCTGAGAATGACTCTTTCTTCCCCGTGACTTCTCTTCAGGGGGAGTCTATAGGAGTAGATGAAGATCAGTCATGGGAACCTACTGATGCCACAGTATTACCTCTATTTTTGGAAACAGGGAGAGCTACAGAATCCACACCATTAGGAGCCTCCTCAAAGTGGGGACAAGTTTATAGCAGGCGAAAGCCTCCTCAAAGTGTGAATAACCCAGAGCCTCTACACTGCCAGGATTCTGAACCATGTTCTAGTTCCAGCACCCCAACACTTGAGTGCCATGATGAAAATGATCTAAACTTGCCTATTGCTCTCAGAAAAGGTACTCGATCTTGTACTACTCATCCTATTTCTAATCATATTTCATATGGAAAGTTGTCCCCAGGGTTCCGTGCTTTCAATACTATGTTGGATAGTACAAAGATACCGAGAAATATACATGAGGCTCTCGATGATCAAAAATGGAGAGATGCTGTCTTTGAAGAAATGAATGCTTTAGAAAGAAATGGAACTTGGGAGATAGTGACCCTACCCAAGGGAAAACAGGCAGTAGGATGCAAATGGGTGTTTACAATAAAATTCAATGCAGATAATAGCATCAACAGATACAAGGCAAGATTGGTTGCAAAGGGTTTCACTCAGACTCATGGGATAGATTATCATGAGACTTTTGCTCCGGTTGCTAAAGTCAATACCATCCGAGTTCTCTTATCTCTTGCTGCCAACCTAGATTGGCCTCTACAACAGTTAGATGTGAAGAATGCATTCCTAAATGGTGACTTACATGAAGAAGTCTATATGGATCCTCCACCTGGTTTTGAAAAGGGAAATGGATCAGTGTGTAAACTAAAAAAGTCTCTATATGGATTGAAACAGTCTCCCAGAGAATGGTTCGACAAATTCACACAAGCAGTCAAAAGAAGAGGCTTCATTCAAGCACAGACTGATCATACTCTCTTCCACAAACACTCTAAGGATGGTAAAATTGCTATTCTTATTGTATATGTAGATGATATAATTCTTACAGGTGATGATATTGAGGAATTGAACACCTTGAAGAAATATCTAGCAGCTCAATTTGAACTCAAAGATCTTGGCACTCTCAAATATTTTCTTGGTATGGAAGTTGCTAGGAGCAAAACAGGCATCACTCTCACACAAAAGAAATATGTTCTAGATCTTTTGTTGGAAACAGGAATGTTAGGATGTAAACCTGCTGAGACACCCGTGGAACCTAATACCAAGTTAGGTATTGAAGATGGGAATGAGGTGGATAAAGAACAATATCAGCGATTGGTTGGTAAACTAATTTACTTATCTCATACGCGTCCTGACATTGCCTTTGCGGTGAGTATGATTAGTCAATTCATGCACTCACCCAAGGAAAAGCATCTTAGTGCAGTCTATAGGGTGCTTCGATACCTCAAGAACACTCCAGGAAGAGGATTATTCTTTAAAAAGGGGTATAAAAGAACGCTAAAGCAGATTGGGCAGGCTCATCAGTAGACAGGAGATCTACCTCAGGCTATTGCACCTATGTATGGGGAAATCTTGTTACTTGGAGAAGCAAAAAGCAAACAGTGGTTGCAAGAAGTAGTGCTGAAGCAGAATTTCGAGCTTTAGCTCATGGAGTTTGTGAAGGAATCTGGTTGAGAAGACTTCTTCAAGAGTTGAAGATTTCATATTCCCTACCAATAAAACTATATTGTGATAACAAGGCAGCTGTTAGCATTGCTCAAAATCCTGTGCATCATGATCGAACAAAGCATGTGGAAGTTGATCGTCACTTCATCAAAGAAAAATTAGATGATGGAAGTGTGCGTATGATGTATGTTCCAACCAAAGAGCAAACTGCAGATATCCTTACCAAGGGCCTACACCGTCCAGCATTCGAAGACTTGATTGGCAAGTTGGGAATGATCAACATTTACCTCCCAACTTGAGGGGGAGTGTAGAAAATCAGAATTCAAATTCAATTATTTTTCCGTTTTTATTTCCTATTAATTAGGATTGATTGTAATTAATTAGAATCCGTTATTTTATTAATTAGAATTAATTATGATTGGGTTTGGTGAGTCACACAGGTGAGTCATAGCTGAGTCAGGCTTCAGTTACTTTTTCCTTGTAAGTTTTTGCCAAAGATCTTGGCACTCTGAAGTATTTACTTGCATTAAAATGTAAATGGTTATTGTTGAATATAATCTCACAAAAAAAAAATATATGTTTTCAGATCTTTTGTTGGAAACAGGAGATTTGTTAGGGTGTAAGCCTGTTAACATATGTGTACCTAATACCAAGTTATATGTTAAGATTACTTCCTCCAGCAATTTAGAAAATATCTGCGATTGAACCCTAGAACAATTTACTTGTCATCCTTCTTCCGTTGTCAAGTTTGCCTTTGCGTGAATATGATTAGTCAATTCATGCACTCACCAACCACCCATATTTTAGTGCAGTCTATAGCTGCTTTGTTGGTGCTTGATGCCACTCCAGGAAGAGGATTATTCTTTAAAAAGGGGTATTCCCAACATTGAAATCGTGGTGTGATGCTTGGGCAGGCTCATCATCCCCTTGTACCTGCTTTGGTGACCCAGGTAATCTTGTTACTTGATAGCCATTTGCAAACAGTGGTTGCAAAATTAGCTTCAAATTCTTTTAGCTCATGGAGTTTGTGAAGGTCCTCATCTAGTGTCACAAATTCATGTCATAGTGTTTCTATTGCTTATCCCTACCAATAAAACTATATTGTGATAAAAAGTTAGCATGGTAAGAATTATTTGGTTTGGTTATCCTCCATTTAATTTTGTCACTTTCAAGGTCCAGGTCTTTCTGTTTATATTGACCTATTGCTAATGACATTCAGTGCTAGTATGGTTCAACCTAGGAATTGGCTTCTTTTCAACAGCTATTTTTGTGCTTAGGCGCAAGCTATAGTAGAGGAGTTGAAGATCAACATTTTTCACAAGCTAACAATCATCCAGGTTTATTAAATAAATTGAAAAACTTGTTTGTGGTATTTTTTTTCCATGGCATTGCTAATTGATTATGATTAATTAGAATTAATTGTGATTAGGATCGAATTTTTACTGATCAATAGGTACCTGCTGTAAAGAATCTGTCACTTGCCTTTTGAGGGTCCCTCCACCGAAAGCCCCATATCCCCCTCCAAGGAGGCTAGGGAGTTAATTAGGTTGTGGAAGTTTCTTCAATAAAAAGGTAATCCTATTCACTTAAATTCCAAACAAGGACTCAAGGAACATAAAGGAAACAACATAAATTCATTGAAAACAACTAAATTAACAAAATTCAAGTAACATAAGGAAGGATCTATAATTACTGTCAAATACAAATTTTAGACTATTTTAAATTCAAGGAAGGAATTAATCAAAATCATCATTTCCACCATTTCCAAGTATTTCTTCATCCTCAGTTTCACTAGTACTAAAATTGTTGTTCCATCCTCAAGTTTTCATCCCTACTTCCCTTTCAATCCACCTAAAGCCCCATATCCCCCTCCAAGGAGGCTAGGGAGTTAATTAGGTTGTGGAAGTTGTCATCACTTTCTTGATTATATAGTCACTTAAATTCCAAACAAGGACTCAAGGAACATAAAGGAAACAACATAAATTCATTGAAAACCTAAATTAACAAAATTCAAGGAACATAAGGACGGATCTAATTACTGTCAAATACAAATTTCAATAGACTATTTTAAATTCAAGGAAGGAATTTCTCAAAATCATCATTTCCACCGTTTTCCAAGTAGTTTTCTTCTTCCTCAGTTTCACTAGTACTAAAATTGTTGTTCCTCCTCAATTTCTTCGTCGCTACCTTCCCTTTCAACATCTGTTTTTTCCTTTCCCTTAGTGCTTGAAGGCATAGAAGTAGCTTGTTTCTTCAATCGTGTTTGTTGTCAAGTGTATGTTCAAGGTGCATCAGCCCCAATTAAACCAGCAACAACTCCCCATTTATGTATCATCATAAAAAACAAAGTCATCTTCAGCCGCTTCGCCATCTCCACCCATTTCCCCACCAACCACTCCCAATGACAGCTTGGTTATATTTAATAATAAATAAGTCTTGTAAATTTTGGTGCTCGAGCCTGCTTCTTTTCTTAGAATGAATCTATTTTATAATTTAAATAAAGAAGATCAGTTTCACTAATATATGAAACTGTATAAAATTTAATCACCCAACATTTACTTACATGCTCAAATGTACTCCAATTACATCCACATTCACTGAGCTGTAATGCAAATTGCAACATATTAGCATTACTATATGTTTTGCCTTTAAGAGAGTGATAAAAAATGCACTCTTACTCGGCAAGAGCTATTTTAGTTCTTTGTCGTATTGTTGCCTAGATACCAATGAGGCCTATGGCTTTTCTATATGTTTTTAATTCAATCTAAGTCTTATCCACCTTTTACTCATTTGCATTTAGCCTCTTAATGTATTTATAAAGTCCTGCCATCATTTCTATATCATTATGAATTCTTGGATTGCTATAAAAGAACTCAGGGTTTTGATAATAGCCTACTGCATGAAATGGGTGATGAAGTTGACATTCACAGCTTCTATCAATAATATCAAAAATGTTCTTGTATTTATCTTCATGTCCATTGAAAGATTTTTGAATAGCTTTTTTGGCCCTATCCATTGCTTCATATATGTATCTGTAGAATATTCTAGATAGTATTTATTGATGTAGTTGGTAATTGTATATTTTGTTGGTATTTATATATTTATTGAAGTATTTGGTGGTTGTATTTATTGAAGTAGTTGAGGTAGTTGTATGTACTCAATATAAAAAAGACCCATTGGGTCTATAAATGAATTAAGAAAGTAATATTCAAACAAAACACTTCTTCTTTTCTTCATGGTATCAAGAGCTGGTTATATTCCAGTCTCTTCCCCGTTCTGATTTATTTTTTAAGTCATTTTCCTATTCCTTTTTTTTCGTTCTAGCCACTGCCCAAGCCAGAATCCTTACCTAGCCACCTCCAACCACGAAACCAAGGCCACCATTCGTATTTGGAGGAATTTTTCTTTTCTGGGTACTTGTTGTTAGAAAGCCATGGACGCTGAAAATTTTGAAAATTCGTCTTTTCATAAATTGATGTCTCAACATGCTGACACAACCAGTCATGTTGCTCAAAAAGGTATGGCATTCCATGTTGAACGTAGTAATCATTGGATCCTTGATTCAGGGGCCTCTGATCACATGACAAGTAATGCAACCTTATTTTTCTCCTATACCCCTTACTACCACCCATCACGAATAAGAACAGCTGATGGGAATTTCTCCACTATTGCGGGAAAGGGATCCATTAAACTTTCTGAGCAAATTATTTTGAACTCAGTACTTCATGTTCCCTCTCTTACTTGTAATCTCATCTCTATTAGCAAACTTACTGCTGAGTTGCATTGTGTTGCTAAGTTCTCTGCAAATGCTTGTATCTTTCAAGAACAGGACTCGGGGATGATGATTGGCAGTGCTAGAGAGGAAGAAGGACTCTACCATTTTACAGAGGTTCATTGTGAAAAGAGGATTTTTTCGAACCACTCTCTATGTTTATCAGATGATTGTAATGATGTTTTGTTATGGCATCGTAGGTTGGGACACCCAAATTTTGTTTATCTCCAGAAGTTATTCCCGAACTTATTTATCAATAAAAAGCCAAGCTCCCTTCTCTGTGATATTTGTCAGCTTGCAAAGCACTCTCGTGTCACTTATTCTCCTAAGAAATATCATGAATCTTCTCCCTTTACATTGATTCATAGTGATATTTGGGGACCTGCTCGTGAAAAAAATGTCTCGGGTGCTCGTTGGTTTATTACTTTCATTGATGATCATTCTAGGGTATGTTGGGTATATCTCTTAAAAGATAAGTCGAGGTAGCATCCACTTTTAAAAACTTTCATGCTATGATTCAAACTCAATTTCAGACCTCTATGAAAATTCTGCGAACAGACAATGGTACTGAATATTTTAATTCAGTTCTTGGAGATTACCTAAACCAGCATGGAATCATTCATCAAAGTTCTTGTCCTAACACCCCTCAACAAAATGGGGTGGCTGAAAGGAAAAATAGACATCTAATTGAAGTTGCTCGAGCTCTTTTATTCACGATGCATGTCCCTAAATACCTGTGGGGAGAAGCCGTCTTGACAGCCTGTTATCTCATTAATCGGATGCCTTCTCGGGTACTAAATTTTCATTCTCCTTTATCCTGTCTTACTAAATCTTTTCCCTCTTTCAGTGCTCTTTCTTTTCTTCCTCCCAAAATATTTGGTTGTGTGGTTTTTGTGCATATTCCTCCACAACAAAGGTCCAAACTTGACCCTAAATCCATCAGATGTGTCTTCATAGGATACTCCCCAAATCAACAAGGTTATAAGTGTTACTCACCTTCTCTCCGTAAGGTTTTTGTTTCCATGGATGTTACCTTTTATGAAACACAATCCTTTTTTTCCCTGACTTCTCTTCAGGGGGAGTCTATAGGTCTTGGTATGGATGAAGATAAGCCTGGGAAACCAAATGATGCTACTGTCTTACCTTGGCCTTTGGAAACAGGGGGAGTTATTGGGAAGGAAACAGGGGGAGCAACTATACCTGATTCTAATGATCCTCCTTCTGATCAAGCAACTATACCTGAGTCTAATGATCCTCCTTCTGATCAAGCAACTATACCTGAGTCTAATGATCCTCCTTCTGATCCTCTTGGAAAATGGGGAAAATTTTACAGCAGGCGCAAAACACATCAAGATGCTCTAGACTGCCAGGATCCTAACTCGAGTCCTTGTTCTAGCAACCCACTTGAATGTACTAGTACAACCAACATTGATATGCCTATTGCTCTTCGGAAAGGTACTAGATCTTGCACTGCTCATCCTATTTCCCATTATATCTCATATGAAAAGTTGTCTCCAAGTTTTCGTGCTTTCAACACTATGTTAGATAGTACCAGGATACCCAAAAATATCCAAGAAGCACTTGATGACCCAAAATGGAGGAATGCAGTTTTAGAAGAAATGGATGCATTGACAAAAAATGGAACATGGGAGTTTGTGACATTACCTAAAGGAAAGAAAACTGTTGGTTGCAAGTGGGTGTTCACAATAAAATTCAATGCAGACAATAGCATCAATAGGTATAAGGCCAGATTAGTTGCTAAGGGATTTACTCAGACTCATGGGATGGATTATCAGGAGACATTTGCTCCTGTTGCCAAACTTAACACTATCCGCGTTCTGCTATCTCTTGCCGCCAACCTTGATTGGCCATTGCAACAATTAGATGTTAAGAATGCCTTCTTGAATGGTGATCTACATGAGGAAGTTTACATGGATCCACCTCCTGGTTTTGAAAAAGGGGATGGTTCTGTGTGCAAGTTGCAGAAGTCTCTCTATGGACTTAAACAATCTCCCAGAGAATGGTTTGGGAAATTTACTCAAGTTGTTAAGGGAAGAGGGTTCACCCAAGCTCAGACTGATCACACTTTATTTTTTAAACACTCCGACAAAGGAAGAATTGCTATTCTGATTGTTTATGTTGATGACATAATTGTCACTGGTAATGATAGCGAGGAGATAACCTCTTTAAAAAAATGTTTAGCTGACCAGTTTGAACTAAAAGATCTTGGATCTCTCAAATATTTCCTTGGCATGGAAATTGCTCGGAGTAAGGAAGGAATTTCTTTAACTCAGAAAAAATACACTCTAGACTTGTTGCAAGAAACAGGTATGCTTGGGTGCAAGCCGACAGAGACTCCAATTGAAGCTAATATCAAGATGGGAGTTGAGGACGGGGAAGATGTTGATAGGGAGCAGTACCAGAGAGTAGTGGGGAAATTAATCTATTTGTCTCACACTCGTCCTGATATTGTTTTTGCTGTTAGCATGGTTAGCCAATTCATGCATTCTCCTAAGGAAAAACACTTTAGTGCTGTTTATAGAATTCTCAAATACCTTAAAAATACCCCTGGTCGAGGAATTTTCTTTAAAAAGGGGCAAAAAAGGATGATTGAAATCTATACAGATGCAGACTGGGATGGCTCTGCAATGGACCGAAGATCTACTTCAGGATATTGTACTTATGTCTGGGGAAACCTTGTGACCTGGAGAAGTAAGAAACAAACTGTTGTTGCAAGAAGCAGTGTAGAAGCAGAATTTCGGGCTCTAGCCCATGGTATTTGTGAAGGAATTTGGTTACGAAGGCTTCTGGAGGAGTTGAAGATCTCTTATTCCCTACCTATCAGATTATATTGTGATAATAAGGCTGCTGTCAGCATTGCTCAAAATCCTGTTCATCATGACAGAACAAAACATGTGGAAGTTGATCGTCACTTTATCAAAGAGAAATTAGAAGACGGTAGTGTATGCTTGTCATATATACCTACCAAAGAACAGACAGCAGATATCCTCACCAAAGGATTACTTAAGCCAACCTTTGAGAATTTGATCAACAAGTTGTGAATGATCAATATATATCTCCCAACTTGAGGGGGAGTGTAGAATATTCTAGATAGTATTTATTGATGTAGTTGGTAATTGTATATTTAGTTGGTAGTTATATATTTATTGAAGTAGTTGGTGGTTGTATTTATTGAAGTAGTTGAGGTAGTTGAATGTACTCAATATAAAAAAGACCCATTGGGTCTCTAAATGAATTAAGAAAGTAATATTCAAACAAAACACTTCTTTTCTTCAGTATCCCATTACAAACTTTTTCCATTATCAACAAGCCTAAGCACACGAACTAGAGGCCCTATATCCTTAAGAGAGGAAACAACATTCCAAAATGAAGGCATAAGTACGGTGTTACTTTCCCTTTTTCCCTTAGGACGTGAGCATCTTTCTAAGGTTTTTTTTTTTTTTATTATGCGACCTTCGCAATGTGAGGAATGTCGTAGCAAATCTTGTGACTCCATGCCTCACCAATTCCGTCTTGTTTGTGGACTTCCTCATTGTGTTCAATGCCAACGAGTGATTGTAAATGAATCCTACAAGACTGATGCCCCTTTGTATTGTTCCTTTGACTCTATCAATCTTTTCAATGCCTTCCAACTTAAAGTCCAAACAATGGGCAACACGTGGAGTCCAAAATAGATGTGGTCTCATGGCTTGTAACAATTTGCCTAAGATCATCAAATTAAATAAACTTCAATGAATAACAATTAAAATTAAAAATAACAATTATATATTAAATGAGTCATAATAGATTGTCATTTTTCGACCAATACAAAATTATTTTCATTGTCACCTCTTGCACAATATTTCGTTCCCTAATCTCTTCTATAAAATTATCCAAAAGCTCAAATAACTTTTTCCTAGTCTTAGCGTTAGTAGAAGCATCAATACTCTTCCCATAGTTCCCTATGGACAATTTACCAAGAAAATTATCCGGGTCCTATTCTTCCTATTTGGCCATTGTTCCAACATAATTGAACATTCATAGTCGGCTCATTTGACCTTGTGATCCTTTAACAATTCCTTTTTATACTATAACACTTTTTTTAGGAGTGGAACTCTACATTCATAAAACCTGTGTTCAATGTACTGAACTGTTCTAGCTCTTGCGTCTTTATCACCGGCATCTTTTATGCTTGTTTGCTTTTTACCTTTTCCCAATTTGATATTTGCTTCTGTTTTTTTTTTTTTTTTTTAAAAAAGTAAATCCAAGGGACTTTTGACACTCTTGTCAGCAGCAACTTTACTTGGTGCTGTTCTTTTTCCACTTTGGAATGTTATGAATTTCTTGCACTTCTTTTGCATCATCATTATCTTCATGTATATCAACTATGTATGCATCCTTTTTAGCTTGCTTCTGGACATAGACTTCCTTGAGTATCTTCTTAATTTCTGGTGGGATTTTTTATTTTTTTACAGAGATTAACATCTCCCTTCAATCCAATTTGGTGTCTTTTAGCCCTTGTAATTCCACCTGTTGTAGTTTTCAAACAAAAATCACACGTGACATATATATTATTGTTAGGATCTTTTAAACTATTCCAAACCACAAGAAGTGGCTGAAGTTGAGGAGTTTTATGATGGAGAGATCTGATCATTGTTGGATGTTGATGTCATGAGTGATTGAGTTAAACTGAAAAGACATGAAATATTACTAATCATATATTAATATAAAAAATACAATGGAGTGGCCTAATCATTTATAATATTAATACATTACTAAATTAAAATATTAATATAATTGTGTTGGAGGGTTTTTGACCATCTGGTCATTTATAATCATTCAATATAAAATAATAATTTATTAACATGTATCCAGATTAATAATACATTCCGATTGATAATATGTTCTATAATATATAAAAACAGATTAATAATATATCCGGAGTTTCAGAATAATATATATTAATAATATCCGTTGGAGTTCAAAATAATATAAAGATGGTTTTTGGGTTTCACTTGCCACAAAATGAGAGAGAGATATCAAATTGTTCCTTCACGCTGGTGATCACAAGTTCACAACAAAGTAAGAGAGATTGAAGGATGTTGGAGTTCGAAATAGAATCTGCAAGATAAGGTTCTGCTACAGTCAAAGAGGTCATGCTGCCGTAGACTTGCCAAAAAATGGGTGAAAGAGTTAGATTGAAGCCAGGAAATGGGTGAGAGAGAGAACGAAACAGAGGCACTGTAGATCAATATTTTGGAGTGATGAGGTTGTAAACAAGGTAGGGTTCAGAAATAAAATGGGGTAAAATTCTTTTTTACCCTTATAAAACATTTCTCTTCCTCCCTCAACCGCACAGCTACTCCTGCAAAACGCTGCTTCAAATAAATTGTAGTGTTGCATGCGGTTTGTTGTGGCTAAGTGCCGCTACCTGCTATGAATGCAGTATTGTGCGCTATTGTGCCACTTTTTTCATCTATGCATGAATCACATGGATTTTACTATATCAAGTTAGCTCATCCTGTGTTGTGTGTTGCTACTGATTCTCCCGATCTTCATTAGCATCTAGGTCATTCTAGTTTTTCAAAACTTAAACAAATGGGTCTAAGTTTTGCAAAATTAAAATCTTTCAATTGCGAGTTATGTCGACTTTTGAAGTATGTTCGTGCTTCCTTTTGAAGCCAGGGCAAGAGTTGATAGTATTCTTGTTTTGTAATTATTCAGATATATGATATCGAAGTCGTGTCTCTGCTCCCTTAGCTGTTAAGGATTTTGTTACCTTTATTGATGACTTTTTATAATGCACTTGATTATTCTTAATTATAGAAAGGTTTGTGTTATTTTCAATATTCAAGTCTTTTTATAATGAAATACAGAATACAATTTGACAATTCAATTATGATTTTATGCAGTGATATTGCTAAAGATTACTTCTCTATGATTTTCCATGTTTTATGTCTTATAGTTTTTAACATCAATCAACATGTCCTCACACCCCCAACAGAATGAAGTGGTTGACAAAAAAAATCATCATACTATTGAAACTGCTTGTATCTTGTTATTACTAGCTAATAAAATATGCCTTTACATTTTTGGTTATGTTCTTGTTTCTTTTGTTTGTACATGACCATTCTCTTGGTCAAGTTTAGTTGTCTCTTTGTGCTATTAAATATGTTTTTCTTGGTTCTTCTAGGTAACGATAGGTGCATATGATTTGTGTGCTCTAGTTTGAGGGGAAGTGTTAGAAAGTATTTACTAAAAAAATAAAAATAAAAACCACTCCCCGTTAAACCCGACTAGCGAGTGTGGGGTGGAGGAAATCCTTGTACGCAGCCTTACCCTTGAATAATAACCACTCCCCGTTAGAAAGTATTTACTATTTTGGAAAAATATTTTCTATTTAGGGACTGTATATTCTGTAAATAATTAGGATTTGATATGTATTATTTTCCTTAATTTCCTAGTTTCCTTAGTTTTTTAGTTTCCAAATACCATATTGTATTTTGCTCTCCTTGGATGCGAGAACTTCAGCCAGACATCATTGCAAGTTGCTGCAAGGACTGTCACGTTTTCAGTACTAGTTTTTATGCTAGTAAAACGATAATCTTAGGGCTTGTTTGAAATCTATTTTGAAAAATAGATTTTTAATTTTCAGAACAAAAAACAAAAACCTCTGGTCTGTTTGATTGTGTTCTGGTTTTTTTGTTCTTAAAACTGTTTTGTAAAATAGCTATGGAAATAGTTGTTTTCTATTTTTTTTCTTTTTGAAAGTTAAAATCCAAAACAGAAAACAAAAACAACTCATACATGTTCTCTAAATTTGATTTAAAAAAAAAAATAGTTATAGTTTTCAAAACATTTTTTACAAAACAGGTCTTACCAAACGAGTTTTTTAGTTTTTTTTGTTCTGAAAACTAAAAAACTGTTTTCCAAAACAGAAATCAAACAGAGCGTTTCGTAAGGCCTGTTTTGTAAAAAAAAAATTTAAAAACGATAACTGTTTTTTTTATTTTTAGAATCAAATTTAAAGAACATGTCTAGGTTGTTTTTGTTGTGTTTTGATTTTTAACTTTTAAAACAAAAAAGCAGAGAAAACAAACAGTTTCCAAACTATTCTACAAAATAGTTTTAAAATTAAAAAAACCAAAACACAATGAAACAGGTCCTTAGTTTCTTAGAATTGTCAAATGATGCATCTTTCTTCAAGTATGCACATAAATCCCATTTTGAGGTATTTACACTATTACTAGGGTAGAAGAGTCTGTAAATGTCCTATATCCTTTTATCTATTGCTTTCCTTATCACTTTTTAATTCTGCTTTCTGTTGCAGTGTCTGCTATGATGTCATTAGCAAAACAATGTGCATTTGAAGAACCTTCTGTGGAGACAATATCCGGTGAAAATGTTTTGACATGGCCATGTGTGGTGAGTCACTACTGCTATTGTCACTAAATTTATTTTTTGACTTCTCTTTGTAACTATCAGATGCTGAAATACATACCCATCTAGGTTATACATATAATTATTTCTCCTGCTGAAGTTGTGGAAGGTTGGTTAACTTCTGCTGTGATTGATGTTTTTCCATATCACACTGTACGAGTATTGGTATATGATAATAAGAGTTTGTATGTTTCACGATTTGGTATGAAGCTCGGTCAATGATTCATCTAGAGTTGTTTATTTTTTTCCTCCTCCTATAGGGAGAATATAGGGTAGTCAAAAGGTATAGAATAGGAAAACAGTACTAAACAATGTGGCAATAAAGAATATTGAAAAAAACTTTTAAATATAATTTCTAATTTTAGCTGTTGGTAATATAAATAGTGTTTTCATTGTATAAGTAAGGTCTACATTTATTGTGTAGACCCACCAAATCATGTATTTATTTATAGTAATTAGGGTATCTCCTATATTTGTACTTATTCTTTTTCACCTATATAATTTAATCTCTGTTATGTAACCCAACACATAGATTTTGCTAAACGTCTATTGTTTCCTTTTCCCTTAACATGATATTAGACCCTCTATAATTAAATGGTCTAGAGTTCAATTCATGTCGATCCCATTCTTCTAATAAAAAGTTGAATTAAGGTAGATGGACTTGCATATTGTCTATGCATCAAACCCAGAAGGATCTTGCGTAAGAGGGCTTGTCAATGCTTCAAGCCCATAGGGCTTTTGTGTGAAAAGATGTGTTAGATATCTAATGTAATGAGCAACTCTCCCAAAAGCTTTAATTGATTGTTGAAGATACATGAATGGTTTTATATTAGATCTTTAACGCACTCTCTCATGTAAGAACCCTTTAGACTTGAAGTATGGACAATGCTTAGTTGCCCATATTGTGCTGAAAATTAAGTTCTTTTATTAGAAGCATGGGGCAGCTGGGATCAAACTCTGGACCATTTGGTCAATAGAGGCTCTGAAACCATGTCATAAACGAACTTTACCAAAAGGTAAACCTATTAGGCGAATACCCATAAATGGTTTTATATTACATCTCTAACATGTAAAATATATAATATCAAATCATTCATGTGTTTTCACTTAACAACTTGGTTTATAGAATTCGATATTTGCAATTAAATATTCATGACATGGCCTGGTATCACCATGAGCTTTGTCCACTCAAATGATCAACCGACATATTTTTTCACTGAGGCTTTAAGGGTTCCTCACTCAAGTCATATGTTCCAACTAGAGGGAAATCGTATGTAATGTAATTAGTGTCTAGTTTATGATAATGCTGGAAATATTGTAAATAGGTTGATAATATTGTGAGGGATGAAATCCCGTTTCATGAAATTATTGTTATGAAATTGTTATGATCAGTATATAAAATAGAGCTTCCGTTATGCTATCGAGATACAAATTTAAACATATGCCTCTCCATTCCTCATTATTTAACATGGTACCATGCAATGTTGTCAAAATCGTGTTTTAACTCATAGGATCGTACGATCTTACAAGTTTTTCATCATGGACGTGCCAACTCTGTCGCAGGATCATGAAGGAGGAATGGGGTCGCTCGGGATCGCCGATTAAACTTGTAAAAACGTGGAATCGAGCGATCCATCCGTTTTGGGTGATTTACAAAACGTCCAACAAAGATGAGGGTGAAAGACAGAAAGAAAAGGGAGAGAGAGTGAAAGAGAGAATGCGGTCGTTATCGTCGAAGACCGGATTGGAGATGAAGAGGACACTGGTTTTCTCTTTCTGCAATCGACCATTGAAGAGAGAGTTGGGTTTTCATCTTCACCACATGTTTCTTTTCTCATTAAAGAGAGAGAAAAGGAGAGATATAATTTAGTCTTGGGTTTTCACATTCACCATGTGTGTCTTTGTTTTAATTAAATATAATTTTTATTTGTTATTATACACACATATATATATATATATATATATATATATATATATATATATATATGGGGCAGGTTCTTTTTACACCAGTGTAAGACTAACAAGTCTTAAACCACATCTCAACCGTTGATGGACAGAAATCATCGGTTGATATTTTTAGTGTAATTAATGATTAATTTATATTAATTAATTTGTATGACTTCCTAAATTATAACCATTGAATGCAAGGAAATCAACGGCATAGATTTTGTGTAAGACTAATGATCCTGATCTTATATATATATATATATATATATATCTATATCTATATATGTATTGTAGAAAATCAGAATTAAAATTCAATTATTTTTCCGTTTTTATTTCCTATTAATTAGGATTGATTGTAATTAATTAGAATCCGATATTTTATTAATTAGAATTAATTTATGATTGAGTCATAGCTGAGTCATGCTCAGTTACTTTTTCCTTGTATAAACACTCCTCATTCTTCATGTAAATGATTCAATATCAATATACATAAACTTTTTCAATATGTTATCAAGAGCGGGTTCGTTCCTACCCTAGATCAGCCACCTTCAAGGCTGAAAAAACGTCCAAACACCTCAATTCTGTCCAAACACAGAAACATAATCTACAGACCTTCGATCAAGAAAGTGAAGTGACCATTCGACTCAGAAGGCTCCGACGAGTTGAAAAAATTAAAAACTTGATTTTTTCATCCACGGTCAAATCCTCTCTCTTCCTTCATGTCTTCCTCAGAGCGTTCTTCTGCTTCCTCATTTGTTCCCAATACTCAGTCCTCTGGAGACAACTTAAGTATGCAGATTACTAGTTACTAGTTGAACGGTAAAAATTTTCTGCCATGGTTTCAATCTGTTAAGTTGGTGATCTGGGCAAAAGGAAAGATGGGTTATCTTGAGGGAAAAATGAAGAAACCTGCTGAGGATTCTCCTGATTATGAAAATTGGGAGATTAATAATTCCTTTGTAATGGCATGGCTGACTAGTTCCATGGAACCACATATTGGCCAAACCTATTTGTTCTTCGACACTGCCAAGGAGATTTGGGATACTGTTCAACAAAATTATTCAGATCTTGAAAATACCTCTCAAGTCTTTGAACTGAGAAATAAGTTGAGAGACTTTTGTCAAAAAGGTATGACTATTACTGAATATTTTACTGCACTAACAAATTTATGGCAGGAATTGGATCTTTATTATGCATCCGATCTTAAAGGATTGGAAGCTAATACCCAATTTAAAAAACACTTGGAGAAGGAAAGACTGTATGATTTCCTTGCCGGACTCTACCGAGATCTTGATGAGGTTCGTGGACGAATATTGGGGCAGCGACCGTTACCCTCACTTGCTGACGCCTTTGCTGAAGTTCGTAGAGAAGCGAGTTATGCTGGGAGAAAAAGAGTCGCTTGATAAGTCTGATGATATGTCTGCATTAGCTGCCAACTGTACCATTGACCGTTCCTCTGAAGAATCAAAACGGGATGGTCGTCCATGGTGCACCCATTGCAATAAAATTGGTCATACCCGTGAGAAATGTTGGGAAATCCACGGGAAACCGGCAAATTGGAAGCCCAAAGGAAAAAGTAAAGGTCGTGCATATCAGGTCTTTACTGATGACAAGGTTGATGAGCGTCATGCATCCTCTAACTCTGATGGTGTCTTTCTTAGCAAGACTCAGTTTGAACAATTTCAGAGGCTTTTGACTCAACATCCTAAAGCCACTAGTAATGTGGTCCAGCATGGTACAACTTTTCATGTTGATAGTCAAAATCATTGGATCCTTGATTCTGGAACCTCTGATCATATCACAGGTAATCTTGGCTTGATTTGTTCTCACACTCCATATTCTGAACCCTTTAGGGTCAAGATCGCCGATGGCAGTTTTTCCCTGATTGCAGGACACAGAACCATTAAACTTTCTGAGTTGATTAATTTAACATCAGTTCTTTATGTTCCTTCTCTGACTTGTAATCTCATTTCCATAAGCAAGCTGACTTCTGAGTTGCATTGCTTTGCTAAATTCTTTCCACATGGTTGTGTTTTTCAGGAACAGGACTCGGAGAGGAAGATTGGCAGTGCTAGAGAGGATGGTGGACTTTACTACTTTGAGGAGGATGTGACTCATGAAGCCGTTTTCGTAGAAAAAAACTCTGTTTCCTTTTGATTCATGTAATGATGTTATGCTGTGGCACCGTAGGCTGGGCCATCCAAATTTTATTTATCTTCAGAAGTTTTTACCAAACTTATTTATTAATAAAAGTCCTAGTTTGTTTTCTTGTGATATTTGTCAACTTGCCAACCATACTCGTGCTCATTATCCTTCTAAAGTTCACCATGACTCTTCCCCATTTTCCTTAATTCATAGTGACATATGGGGTCCAGCCCGTGTTAAAAATATTTCAGGTACTCGATGGTTCATTACCTTCATTGATGACCATTCCCGAGTTTGTTGGGTATATCTTCTAAAGGACAAGTCCGATGCTGCATCCGTGTTTCAAAAATTTCATGCCATGGTTCAAACCCAATTCCAAGTTGCTATACAAACTCTTCGTACAGATAATGGCAAAGAGTACTTTAACTCTATTCTTGGAGAATATCTTTCCCAACATGGCATCCTTCACCAAAGCTCGTGTCCTTACACACCCCAACAAAACGGAGTTGCGGAAAGAAAAAACCGACATCTCCTTGAAGTTGCTCGGGCTATTATGTTTACCACGAGTGTTCCTAAATATCTTTGGGGAGAGGCAGTTCTCACTGCCTCGTATCTGATAAATCGAATGCCATCTCGCATTCTAAAATTTCAGTCTCCTCTTTCTCGTCTTTGTCGTACCTTCCCTTCCTTCCGAGGCGTCTCCTCCTTACCTCCCAAGTTATTTGGTTGTGTTGTATTTGTCCATATTCCCTCCCATCAACGGTCTAAGCTTGATCCTAAGTCTCTCCAGTGTGTCTTTATTGGTTATTCTCCTACTCAACGTGGCTATAAGTGTTATTCACCCTCCCTTCGTAAGGTCTTTGTCTCTATGGATGTCACCTTTTCTGAGAATAACTCTTTCTTCCCGTGACTTCTGTTCAGGGGGAGTCTATAGGAGTAGATGAAGATCAGTCATGGGAACCTAGTGATGACACAGTATTACCTCTATTTTTGGAAACAAGGGGAGCTACAGAATCCACACCATTCGAGCCTCCTCAAAGTGGGGACAAGTTTATAGCAGGCGAAAGCCTCCTCAAAGTGTGAATAACCCAGAGCCTCTACACTGCCAGGATTCTGAACCATGTTCTAGTTCCAGCACCCCAACACTTGAGTGCCATGATGAAAATGATCTAAACTTGCCTATTGCTCTAAGAAAAGGTACTCGATCTTGCATTCTTCCTATTTCTAATCATATTTCATATGGAAAGTTGTCCCCAGGGTTCCGTGCTTTCAATACTATGTTGGATAGTACAAAGATACCGAGAAATATACATGAGGCTCTCGATGATCAAAAATGGAGAGATGTTGTCTTTGAAGAAATGAATGTTTTAGAAAGAAATGGAACTTGGGAGATTAGTGACCCTACCCAAGGGAAAACAGGCAGTAGGATGCAAATGGTTGTTTACAATAAAATTCAATGCAGATAATAGCATCAACAGATACAAGGCAAGATTGGTTGCAAAGGGTTTCACTCAGACTCATGGGATAGATTATCATGAGACTTTTGCTCCGGTTGCTAAAGTCAATACCATCCGAGTTCTCTTATCTCTTGCTGCCAACCTAGATTGGCCTCTACCATAGTTAGATGTGAAGAATGCATTCCTAAATGATGACTTACATGAAGAAGTCTATATGGATCCTCCACCTGGTTTTGAGAAGGGAAATGGATCATTGTGTAAACTAAAAAAGTCTCTATATGGATTGAAACAGTCTCCCAGAGAATGGTTCGACAAATCCACACAAGCAGTCAAAAGAAGAGGCTTCATTCAAGCATAGACTGATCATACTTCCACAAATACTCTAAGGATGGTAAAATTGCTATTCTTATTGTATATGTAGATGATATAATTCTTACAGGTGATGATATTGAGGAATTGAACACCTTGAAGAAATATCTAGCAGCTCAATTTGAACTCAAAGATCTTGGCACTCTCAAATATTTTCTTGGTATGGAAGTTGCTAGGAGCAAAACAGGCATCACTCTCACACAAAAGAAATATGTTCTAGATCTTTTGATGGAAACAGGAATGTTAGGATGTAAACCTGCTGAGACACCCGTGGAACCTAATACCAAGTTAGGTATTGAAGATGGGAATGCGGTGGATAAAGAACAATATCAGCGATTGATTGGTAAACTAATTTACTTATCTCATACGCGTCCTAACATTGCCTTTGCGGTGAGTATGATTAGTCAATTCATGCTCTCATCCAAGGAAAAGCATCTTAGTCCAGTTTATAGGGTGCTTCGATACCTCAAATTCTTTAAAAAGGGGTATAAAAGAACGATTGAAATATACACTGATGCAGATTGGGCAGGCTCATCAGTAGACATGAGATCTACCTCAGGCTATTGCACCTATGTATGGGGAAATCTTGTTACTTGGAGAAGCAAAAAGCAAACAGTGGTTGCAAGAAGTAGTGCTGAAGCAGAATTTCGAGCTTTAGCTCATAGAGTTTGTGAAGGAATCTGGTTGAGAAGACTTCTTCAAGAGTTGAATATTTCATATTCCGTACCAATAAAACTATATTGTGATCTGTTACCAAAAAAAAAAAAAAACTATATTGTGATCTGTTAGCTTTGCTCAAAATCCTGTGCATCTTTATCGAACAAAGCATGTGGAAGTTGATCGTCACTTCATCAAAGAAAAATTAGATGATGGAAGTGTGCGTATGATGTATGTTCCAACCAAAAAGCAAACTGCAGATATCCTTACGAATGGCCTACACCGTCCAGCATTCGAAGACTTGATTGGCAAGTTGGGAATGATCAACATTTACCTCCCACCTTGAGGGGGAGTGTAGAAAATCAGAATTAAAATTCAATTATTTTTCCGTTTTTATTTCCTATTAATTAGGACTGATTGTAATTAATTTGTAATTAATTAGAATTAATTATGATCGAGTCATAGGTGAGTCATAGGTGAGTCATAAGTGAGTCATGCTCAGTTACTTTTTCCTTGTATAAATACTCCTCATTCTTCATGTAAATGATTCAATATCAATATACAGAAAACTTTTTCAATATATATATAAAATGGGACAGGATCCGTTTACAAACTTTTTGGAATTTTTTTACAAATTATACTATGTTCTCCCGGGAGAACATAGTGTAGTTTGCAAAAGTTTGTATTCTCCCGAGAGAATATAGTGTAGTTTGTAAGAGTTTGTAAACAAAAAAGTTTGTAAATATAACCTGCTCCATATAAAATATAATTTTATATTTTAGGTAAGATCTTACTATTTGTGTCGGTCTTATGATTTACAATCTATATACCCCTTCGGATCTTAAGTAAGATCTCGAGTCTGCCATCATCCGGTGTCCACGTTTGTGCTATTGAGACAGATTTAAACATATGCGTTCGGTCTCCTTGTTATTCAACCGATAGGAAACCACCAAGCCCAACCACCAAGCCCAACCTCCAAGCCCAACTACAGAAGCAGAAATTCAGCTGTTGAGGAAACCACCAAGCCCAACCTCCAAATTGCTATTGAAATATAGATGAATATGCACTCTAGTGAGATCAACATGGATTAGTAATAATCTTTCTCGTTGCAAAATGGACTGAAAATGAGATATTCATTGAATGAGGCTGGGGGAGGACCAAAGAGAAAGCCTGATGGAAATTGCTCTTTGCAGTATTTGGGGCTTACGTTTGAAGAAAAATTCCAGAATTTTCAACTAGAAATCCTTTAGCTGTTTATCCTATTGGACAATATAGTATTTTTTTCCTGACTTTATAGAAGTTTTATTTCAGATATGCAGTGTTATGGTGATCGTTGCACTGTTGTTTTCACTCTTTTGATTTTGTTACCCTTCCTTTTTGGTGGAAAAGAAAGTTAATGTAAAAGGGATGTTGCCCCCTTCCAAATTTAGGCATACAACAGTGGTATATAGATGACCTACCAATAAATGACCACTAGCAGGAGTCGACCCCTGGGTCGTTGGGTCAAAGCTTTTGATCCTATTAGTAGAGCCAATCCTCATAGGCATTGGCCCTTGTCATCTCATTTCCTTAGGGAATTCATTATTCAATGGCTCTGTACTCTTTTACTCCTATTAAAGGATGAAGAGAAAAGAGGTGATTAAACATTCTTGGTTAGCATTTGTTAGTACTGGTGCTAGGTTTACACCATTTATCAAACAAAATGCACTATTTGATCAGATTGTCCCATTTATTTATGTCTTCATTGCAAATATATTTTGTGCAATAATGTATGTTTGTCTCTGAATATTGTGCTTGTTTAATTTTTCCTCGATGGTAGTCTCCAGTATATTTCTAATGAATTAATCATTTACTATTACAGGTAAAATATGTTGATAGTTATTCTGTTACCACCCATGAGTTAGAAACCGTAACAACAAAGTTTAAGTTCAAATCAATGATGCGAGGTGACCTCCTGCTGTCTGTCCTTCCTTTTACCTGCTCCCAATATTTTTTCTTGCTGCTAATATTTGAGCCTCCCGCCTCTCCCTTCATGTTTGCTCCTCGGTCTTCACAGTGATCTATTCTTATACAATTTACTAATAAACTATTCTGCATTTAATGAAAATCTTTAGTATTTTGGCATTGATTGAAGTTTATTTTCTGTTTTGTACAGCACCACTACATGGTTTTGCATTTTGGTTTGATGTTGAATTTAATGGGCCTGTGATAGCACCAACCGATTATCAATTGCCAACTTCATTTACTGACAGTCATCAGGTGAATGGTAGTCAGAGAAAAAGAAGAACAAATCCAAATACCGGACTGGTGCTGTCCACTGCACCTGAGGATCCTCCAACCCATTGGCAGCAGGTGCAGTATTTATTTATTTAATTTCCAATTTCTATAGGTGATTCTAGTTTTATTGTTCAATGATGCGTACATTCTTCTGTTAGTGCTTATCTTAAGCATATTTGAAAACGAAAATGCTTAACTTGTTTTCAATCTGGTTGCATTTTTTTATAATGTCAACTATATGCTTGTGCCACACTATTGCAGCAAGGCTCCTATCACCTTGCCTAGTGGCACATGTTGGGGAGCAAGCATGGTTGTCAAAGTCGCGATTAAACTCGTAAACTCACGAGTTTATGCTTTGGAATCCCCTCATCGATCCCGATTCACTGTAAACTCGTTTTTGGCATTGACACGGTAGAAACGCCGTGTTTTTCGGCAACCTCGTTAGCTCATATAGTTCAGCGATTCCTGCAAAAACAAAGTGACCCATGGACCCAAAATTTTGACCCGCAAATCCGCAATCGATCGAATAAATGGGTTTTTTAATACAAAAAACCCTAAATACCTTGTTTTAGCAGGCACTCTTCCTGCTCAGTGATAGACGACGACTCTTGCTCTACCCTTCCGAGTCTTGGCTGAGCCCCACGCCTCCACCGTTTTCTTCGACTGTGGTTGTCCCTCCCTGGGTGCGTTGCGTGCCTAATGGCACCAATTAATACTGTTACGAAAATAATAAAAGAAGTTCCGAACTCTCAGAATTAATCAGCAATTGAACTCAATATTAAACGAGACAAGTCTGGTATTGAAATTAACAATGGAAATACTCCTTACAATAATGATAAGGAATTAGGACATGGCCCTTACAATGAAACTACCAGGACACAGTCCTTTACAACCAACAGTAAAAATAACACCTACTACCAATTCCCAGAAAACACAAGACTCATAATAAACCCAGAATACTCAATGAACACTACTACCCGTACTGATCCGCTTGAGCAGGTGCTCATTCCTCCACACTGAACTCTCAAGTTCAGGTGCTGCCACTACCAACAAACTCTCAATGACCTCTCTCTTCCCTTCTAACCGTCCCTCTATTCCTCTCGCAATAGCTCCTTCTCCCATTTCGCTTTCCCCATTCACAGCATTCCACGTGGCCTCTTTTGTAACTAATTGTTGTTTGTTTGTTTCCTCTGCTGCCTCATTATTTCCTCCTTCATTTGGGCTCATCTCCTCATTTTGGGCTGTGTTGACTTCTCCATCTTGTTGGGCCCTCCTGTGCTTATAATATTTAGTAAAAGGTTCCAACGACCGATAAATACTCCCCCCTCGGAAGAATCACCTTGTCCTCAAGGTGGAAAAGAGGAAATTGTTGCCGGAACTCCTCCAAATCTTCCCATGTACAATCACATTCAGGAAGTGCCTCCCACTGAACTAACAACTCTATTTTTCCATTCAGCAGCTTCCTCGAATCTAGAATAGCTTTAAGGTGAACCTTCATTTCCAACGTATAATCTAAACACCTTGGTAATGCCAACATGGGTACCAATGGTTGAACTGCACGTTTCAATTGAGATACATGGAAAACCGGGTGTACCTTTGAATATGAAGGGAGCTCTAAACGATAAGCCACTATTCTCACACGTTCTTTGACCTTGAAAGGTCCATAAAAACGGGGACTTAACTTATGGTTCAGCCTCTTAGCCAAGGAGCACATTTTATAAGGCTGTAATTTCAAGAACACACTTTCACCTACTTCAAACTGAACCTCTCTACGCATCTGGTCCGCTTGAAACTTCATACGTTGCTGTGCTCTATTCAAATTCTGCTTGAGATCATCTATGACTGTATCACGAGCAACCAGTCACTGATCTAGAGCATCTACTTGCGTGTTCCCCTTTGCAAAACGAACCAGTGACAGGGGATCTTGTCCATATACAGCCCTAAACGGTGTCATCCCAATGGAGCGGTTGTAAGATGTATTGAACCAGAATTCGGCCCAAGGTACCCATTTGGCCAAGCCCCTAGAATGTCCATTGGTAAAACATCTCAGATACGTTTCCACTGTCCTATTTACCACTTCAGATTGCCCATCTATTTATGGGTGATAGGCGGAACTAAAGCGTAATTTAGTTGTGGAAAGCATGCCATCCTTCTTTCCAGTTTCTATGTTGGATGCTTGTATGTGAAGACACACTCCATGTTGCATTTTTCATTTATGATATTATTTTGGTGTCTTGATCTTATTGATGTGTTTTGCAGACATTGATATACTTCTATGATCCTATAGAGCTGGAACAAGATCAACTAATTGAAGGTTCAGTGACATTGTCACAAAGCAAAGAAAATGCTCGATTTATGAATATTCACCTTGAATATACGTGAGTCAGAATAGTGTTTTTCCCCATAATTCACCTTTTAGGTCATTTGGAATGGATTCTGACTTTGTTCCCTGCAATTGCAGTTCAGGTGGTCGATCGTATGTGAAAGAGTCTGTTATGAGATGATCTTATTGATTGTCTATTGCATCGACACTTGCACAATATGCTGGGACTGTTGCATATACATCTTTGCTGACTTCATTTCTCCAACAGAACTGAGATAACAGTTTGGTTCGTGAAAACCACTAATATCTGTTTACTAGATTAGAATGGAGCAATTGACGAACTTGTTAGCATATACAGTTAGGTCAATCAAATGAAATTTTGTTGTAATTTAATTGATAGTCCAAAATTTACTGAGTCGAATTATTTATCTGTTGTCATTTTATGGCCTTTATTGTGGGTCTATGTCTCATTTCAATTTTCTGACTTTTGCTGCAGTACATCCAACTATTTTTGGACTACACGTTCTTATCTATTTTATTTGAAATCTGTTATTCATTAGCCTTTTTGCTGTGTTGCCTTGTGTATTGGTAGATCTCAATGTAATGAAAGGCGAATTGCGCATCTTTGCCTGGCTCGGTGTTAAGACCCAACTCAAATTTATTATATTAGTTCGGGGGAAGATATTGTTCGACTTTCTGATTTGGGTCATGTCGGTCTTCAATTCTGTACAATTTATTTAATATAAAGTCCTTTGGATATTGCTAAGCCAGTGTGTTTGGATAAAATGTCCTTTGGACTGGATTGAGGTATACTTGTGTGCATGTGGTGCATTATTCAATTCTTATAATAAATCAAGGGAAATATATTTCTTCTTTTAAATGACAAAATTTATATTATTTCACTTTCACAGAGGTGAAAATTACACCTTTATTTTTTTTTTTGTTCACTCTCTTTTCCCTTTTATCTATCCCTTTCTCTCTTAAAATAATATAATTTTATATCTTTTAAAATTGTACATATTTTTTTCCATAAATCAACAAAGCAAAACTGGTAAGGCTAAATGTTATGAGGAGGGATATTCTTACTACCAAAATTACTACTACCAATCTAATCACCATTGAATCAAAGAGAGAGAATGTTAAAAAGTTTTTGAAAAAAGAGAAAATGTTGTTCCAATGGTGATTAAGTAGGTAGTTAGTAGTAGAAAATTTTGGTAGTAAGAATATCTCTCCTCAAATGTTATATCTTTTTAAGTTTTTATTTGTTCAATATAAACTAAGTAGTATACACTTCGAGACTCACATGTGTGACTTTGTGGGAGCAAGTTGTGTCTGAGTTTTAATAACTCAATGATAATGTGTTTGATCCTTGGATAAACCATATGGGGAAGGATTACACCGTTTTGCTCTTGATTTTAAAAGAGTGGAGATCTCATGTGGAGTTATGCTCGCATATGATAGCTTTGTAATTATTTCTACTTTCAAAAAAAAAAAAAAAACTTTTTATCTTACCTAAAATAAAATATACATTATACTTTCTAGCTAAAGGATAATATTAGAGAGATTAAAGAAATAACCGTCGTCTACTTTAAAGGCAATATATAGAGAAAAATGATGATCTAACCTTCCATAAGGCAATGTTATTAAAACAGGCCCAATCATTGACCCGGTTGAGGTACTGGGTCAGTGGGTTACTGGTTCAACCAGTGGGTCACTGGTTTAATCGCATGACCTGGTGATTATATGTAATTTTATAATTTATATTAAAAAATTATAAACATACTCAAATATCTAAAAAATGATAAAAATCTCAAACTTATTAATATAAAAAATAATAAATCATATATTATTATCAAATAAAGGATCAAACAAAAATATAATGGTCGTGATACAGGGCTTTAGGTTTAGAAAATGACATCTCTAACTATAAATCAAATCGAAATTTTCTGGATATTGCATAATTGAGATAATATTACTGTTGTAGCTACATAACATATGTAAGTCAATAAGAAAAAATATTCAAATATGTCCATTATGATTTTTTTTAAATAAATAATTTGAATGTAAGTCAATAAGAAAAAAAAATACTCAAATATGTCCATTATGATTTTTTTTAAAAATAAATAATTTGAATTTTTTTTGGATCGGGTCGGGTCACCGGTTAATTGACTGAGTCACCGGTTTTCATGAAAACCCGCCGGGTTGGATCGGGTCACACAGGTTCAGATGCATGGCCGGTCCGTTGCTTCAACCGGATTGGTTATATGACCGGTTTATCGGTTCCCAGGTCGACCCGGCCGGGTCGGTCCGGGTTTAATAACACTGGATGAGTAATTTTAACTAAGTTTCATTTTTTTTTTTACTCAATATTTGTTTGTATTTGCAGATGACGTTGAATTTGGAGTGTTTTCTGTAGCAGAAGCCATGGAAGAAAGAAGGAAGTGGATCAGGGCCCCAAGAATGGAGCTCTGATACCATAAACGAAGAATCAAAGCAAGGGAAGAGAGAATCTGAAAGAAGCTGTATTTAGACTTGTGAAAAATGATTACAATACTTAGAGAATTACACAGGGATCTATTTATAGGCTTGCTGAACTATGCTAACTTCAGTGAGTTAATTAACTATACAATATTAACCCACTGAGTTAGAATCTAACAGAAAACTAAGTCAGTTACATTGTTGTAACTACAAGTCAGTTACATTACAAATGAGTTACATTGTTATAGCTACAAGTCAATTGCAGAATATAAATTGAGTTACTCTAATACATTATCATGGGCGGAATAATGAATTTCATCTTGAGTGTGTATCGAAGAGAGCCACCATTTAGGCGTAACTCAAATAATTGAAGTGATAAAAATTTAAGCAAAAGATTATTAGTTTTTTGAAAAATCTAAATTGGTTTCTTGTGAAATTTATTTCAAGAAATCATTTTAGGGATAGGATATTGTGACAACCAAATAATGTTACTACCAATGTTACGACCATATCTTAACTATTGATTTCCGTCAATCAACGGTTATCATTATTAATTCGCAACAAATGATAACCGTTGATTGACGGAAATCAACGGTTAAGATGTGGTCGTAACATTGGTAGTAACATTATTTGGTTGTCACAATATCTTATCCCATCATTTTAATGTTATTTTAAATAAATCTAATTAGATATTATAAATATTGAAAAAATAAATAAATTAACATGTTCCACAAAATAAGGAGTAATAAAGTCAAATTTACACCAAACTTAAACAACTAAGAGACTTTATCACCAAATCTGAACAAGTTTCGTTAACTAGTAAAAGAAATGAAAGTTTACAATTGCGATACCAAAGAACATGTTAAGAGTAAAAAGTTAGCTAGCTACAATACTGTCTCTTCTATCAAAATTCATTTCCTAGTGGAAAATTAATTCTTAGAAACAAAAGAATGAATTACATATCAAACTAAGGTTTCCATTAAAAGAATATGAGTAAAATCACTGACCCTTGCCCTTCCTTTTCACATAGCGATGCACCTTGCCATTCTCATTGTCTTCAACCACTTTATATCTATCATTATTAATCTCTATTAAACGCCCCTATTAAACATAATTCAGGAAAAAGTTCCTACACAAAAATCAAATTAAGAGTGTCAAAAAAAAAAAAAAAACACAAAAATAAATGGGAGTAGATCCTCTCAGGGAAAGATTTTTTAGCTAATGTGAAAAAGTGGCGGCCATCATTTCTTCCATTCATGCTATAAGTGTGTGATCATGTTATTTGATCACAACTACTTATTAAAAATTATACACTTTTCTTTCTCTTATTTCATAATAATGAGTGATTGTGATAACAATAAACACAGTCAAAAAAAATTTAATTAAAGGGTACTTTTGGCATTTTGTAAAATAATTAACACTGTTAACTAAGTTTTGGATGGAAAATCAAGTTAGGGGGTAATTGATAAAAAGAATGTAAATGATTAAAATTTTTGGGGAGGGGGGTAAGTGATTCTGAAGAAACTTACGGGGGGTATTTTGAAGTTTTCCCTAAAAATTATAAACCTGTCTTTCTCTTATTTCATAATAATGAGTGATTGTGATCAAATAATATGATAATTTTGAGAGGATCCACTCCCAAAATAAATAGTAAACATAATAATGAGAAGGGCCATAAGCAATGAACATGTAATTTCTTCTGCACAACTTTGGGCCTTTTGTTATTGGGACTGCGAGATGAGCTATGACCCAACATATTCACGAAATCATTCTGAATCTCACACTTTCCACCTTATCAAAAATACTTTTCCATTTTATGTCATTCGCACTGAAGATCTTTAACCATTCTTCCATACTAATTAGTGAAATAATTATCTTATTTTGCTTGAAATATCTTATCTTACGTGAGTGAGACAATATTCTATATGGAGCCCACTTTATAATTAAAAAAAAATGAAGAAAAAAGTAAATGGCACTCTTGCGATGAGTGCAGGAAAAGAATCTCGATCTGCCGAAGAAAACATAAGCCCTACTAATTACTTCAGAATTAACTGAAGAACCCTCCGATAACTCTTCTCGCTTTTTTCTCAGATTACAAGGCTTCTTCACAGGTTCTTCTTCTTGATTCCTCAAAATTGATTCTTTCAACCTATTTGTCTCTTTTGAGGAACCAAGAAGAACCTGTGAAGACGGTGGTTTGATCTCATGGGACTCGCATCCACCAAAACCCCCAACGCCATTTACGGCAAGAAAAATGGCAAAAACAAGAATTGAAGATTAGAAAAAAAAAACTAGTGTTGAGCGCGAAGGAGAGCTGAAAATTTTCTCGGGAAAATTAGGGATTGGACAGATCTAAGGTTGTTTGTGTGTTTGTTTTTGTTGCTGGGAGTGAGCAGGAAACGAAGCTAGGACTAGGATATGCTTTCTGTTGCAGTGTCTGCTATTGTGTCATTAGCAAAAACAATGTGCATTTGAAGAACCTTCTGTGGAGACAATAACCGGTGAAAATGTTTTGACATGGCCACATGTGGTGAGTTACTACTGCTATTGTCACTATATTTATTTTTTGACTTCTCTTTGTAACTATCAGATGCTGAAATACATGCCCATCTAGGTTATACATATAATTATTTCTCCTGCTGAAGTTGTGGAAGGTTGGTTAACTTCCGCTGTGATTGATGTTTTTCCATATCACCCTGTAGGAGTATTGGTATATGATAACAAGAGTTTGTGTGTTTCACGATTTGTCATGAAGCTCGGTCAATAATTCATCTAGAGTAGTTTATTTTTTCCTCCTCCTATCTGGAGAATATAGGGTAGACAAAAGGTATAGAATAGGAAAACAGTACTAAACAATGTGGCAATAAAGAATGTTGAAATTTAGGGTCTGTTTGATCGTGTTCTGGTTTTTTTGTTCTTAAAACTGTTTTGTAAAATAGTTATGGAAACTGTTGTTTTCTATATTTTTTTCTTTTTGAAAGTTAAAAACAAAAATAGAAAACAAAAACAACTCAGACATGTCCTATAAATTTGGTTCTAAAAACAAAAAACAGTTCTGGTTTTCAAAACATTTTTTACAAAACAGGTCTTACCAAACGAGTTTTTTTGTTCTGAAAACTAAAAAACTGTTTTTGAAAACTGAAATCAAACAGAGCCTTAATCTCTGTTATGTTACTTATGTAGCCCAACACATAGATATTGCTCAATGTTTATTGTTTCCTCTTCCCTTAACATGATATTAGAGCCTCTATAGAGTTCAATTCATGTCGATCCCATTCTTCTAATAAAATGTTGAATTTAAACAAAAGGTAGTTGGACTTATGTATAATCTATGCATCAAGCCCAAAGGGGTCTTGCATAAGGGGGCATGTCAATGCTTCAATCCTATAGGGCTCTTGCGTCAAAGGATATGTTAGATATCTAGTGTAATGAATAACTCTCCTAAAACCTTATATTGATTGCTGAAGATACATGAATGATTTTATATTAGATCTCTAAAGCACTGTCTCACATAAGAACTTTTAGACTTGAGGTATGGACAATGCACAGTTGCCCATCTTGTGCTGAAATTTAAGTTCTATTATTAGAAGCATAGGGGTAGTAGGGATCGAGCTTTGGACCATTTGGTCAATAGAGGCTCTAATACCTTGTCATGAACAAACTTTACCAAAATGTAAACCTATTAGGTGAATGCCCATAAATGGTTTTATATTACATCTCTAACATGTAAAATATATAATATCTAATCATTCATGCGTTTTCACTTAACAACTTGGTGTATAGAATTCGATATTTGCAATTAAATATTCATGACATGGCTTGGTATCACCATGAGCTTTGTCCACTCAAATGATCAATAGACTTATTTTTTTATTAAATGCTTTAAGGGGTTCTCACTTTAAGTTATTTATATAACAAGTTTGGTAGATATGACCTATATGTTCCAACTTGAGGGAAAGCGTATGTAATGTAAATAGTGTCTAGTTTATGATAATGCTGGAAATATTGTAAATAGGTTGATAATATTGCGAGGTATGAAATCCCATATCATTAAATTATTGTTATGAAATGGTTATGATCAGTATATAAAATAGAGCCTCCGTTGTGCTATCGAGATACAAATTTAAACATATACCTCTCGATTCCTCATTATTCAACATGGTACTAAACAATGTTGTCAAATCGCATTTTAACTCGTAGGATCGTATGATCTTATGAGTTTTTCATCATGGACGCGCCAACTTGGTCGCAGGATCATGAAGGAATGGAATCACCCAGGATCGCAATTAAAATTGTAAAAACATGGAATCGAGCGATCCATCCGTTTTGGGTGATTTACAAAACGTCCGATAAAGATGAGTGTGAAAGACAAAAAGAAAAGGGAGAGAGAAAGAGTGAAAGAGAGAATGCGGTTGTCATCATCGAGGACCAGATTTGAGATAAAGAGGACACTGGTGTCCTCTTGCTGCAATCAACCACTGATAAGAGAGAGTTGGTTTTTATCTTCACCACATGTTTCTTTTCTCATTAAAGAGAGTGAAAAAGAGAGATATAATTTAGTCTTTAGTTTTCACATTCACCACATGTGTCTTATCTCATTCTCTGATGGAACCCCAATCAATTAATAGCAAAAATAACAACAAATGAAGTAAAAGAACACTTCGATTCACTTAATAATACGTTGGAGATAACTTCTTTGACAGTATCTACCATAACAATAGAGAACAGAGCTTTAACATACATACGGACTCTTACCGACAATGATGATAGTAAATGACAATGTAGGAAAATACAACTATGACAGAAATATAAACCAAAGGTAACTCACCCTCAAAGCCAAAGACCTTGGCCTCAAGAGACCCTTTTTCCATTTCCAATTTCCATTTCACTTGATATATGCATACCTCACACTCCCGCTCTCCTCTCCTTATATCCTATTATTTTAGAATAACTCCTCGAAGGGCTGGTTTGGCTCAGTGGTAAGCATGCTTACCGTGATGTTCAAGGTCCTGGGTTCGATTCGGCCTCTCCGCAAAAAGCGGGGGTAAGGCTTGACTCAATTCCCTTCCCCAGACACTCACGCGTGGGTATTGAACTGGGTCGGCCCTAGAATAACTCCCTACTAACTAACTAATTATCTCAAGTCCATCACTAAATATCTCAGCCCATCATTCTCCCTTTTTTATCTATTAAATTTTTAGTTTTGTACTTTCACAGCTTTTCACTGTTGCCAATCAAGTCAAATTAGCACAATAAAACTTTATATAATTAATTTCCTTAAATAAAAACTTAATGTGCTATTGAGACACACAGATTTAAACATGTCCCTTTCGTTTCCTTGTTATTCAACCGACAGGAAACAGTTCCTATCTAGATAAGGGAGACAAATTAGTTAGGAAAACTGGAAAAGATACAAACTACAAAAGTAGAATACACTTCAGCTGTTGCGGAAACCACCATGCCCAGCCTTCAAATTGCTTATTTGAAATCTAGATGAATAGGGATTAGTAATAATCTTTCTCTCGTTCCAAAATGGACTGAAAATGAATCATTCATTGAATGAGGCTGGGGGAGGACCAAAGAGGATGCCTGATGGAAATTGCTCTTTGCAGTATTTTGGGGCTTACGTTTGAAGAAAAATTCCAGAATTTTCAACTAGAAATCCTTTACCTGTTTATCCTATTGGACAATATAGTTGTTTTTTCCGTCTTTATAGAAGTTTTATTTCAGATATGCAGTGTTTTGGTGAGCGTTGCACTGTGTCTTTTTCACTCTTTTGATTTTGTTACCCTTCCTTTTTGGTGGAAAAGAAAGTTAATGTAAAAGGGAGGTTGTCCCCTTCCAAAGTTAGGCATACAACAGTAGTATGGATATAGATGACATACCAATAAATGACCACTAGCAGGAGTTGGACCCTGGGTTTTTGGGTCAAAGCTTTTGATCCTATTAGTTGAGCCAATCCTTATAGGCTTTGGCACTTGTTATCTCATTTCCTTAGAGAATTCATTATTCAATGGCTCTGTACTCATTTACTCCTATTAAAAGGAGAAGAGAAAAGAGGTGATTAATCATTATTGGTTAGCATCTGTTAGTAATGGTGCTAGGTTTACACCATTTATCAAACAAAATGCACTATTTGATCAGATTGTCCCATTTATTTATATCTTCATTGTAAATATATTTGTGCAATGATGTATGTTTGTCTCTGAATATCATGCTTGTTTAATTTTTCCTTGATGGTAGTATTCAGTATCATTTCTAATGAAATCAATCATTTACTATTACAGGTTAAATATGTTGATAGTTATTCTGTTATGACCCAAGAGTTAGAAACTGTAACAACAAAGTTTAAGTTCAATTCAATGATGCGAGGTAACCTCCTGCTGTCTGTCCTTCCTTTTACCTGCTCCCAATATTTTTTCTTGCTACTAATATCTGAGCCTCCTGCCTCTCCCTTCATGTTTCCTCTTCGGTCTTCACAGTGATCTATTCTTATACAATTTACTAATAAACTACTCTGCATTTAATGAAAATCTTGTAGTATCTTTTTTTTTTTTTTTTGTATAACCTGGAGGTATCCCCATTCAACCTCCCCCGGTCACCTTGCCCTCGGGGTACGGCCCAGTAGGCTAGCCCCTCATTAGAACAGCGGGTGCATTGAACTTTGCTACCGGAGGAAGGATGAAACTAATCCCCCAATCGAGGAGGGAGGCACATCCTCTGGCCCCCGAGGATTTTCCAAGAATTTGCTTGAGGCAGGGTTTGAACCCCTGACTCAAGCAAACCCTTGGGAGCTCAGTTGCCAACTAAGCTACCCTTGGGGGTTAAATCTTGTAGTATCTTGGCATTGATTGAAGTTCATTTTCTGTTTTGTACAGCACCACTACATGGATTTGCATTTTGGTTTGATGTTGAATTCAATGGGCCTGTTATAACACCAACCAATTATCAATTGTCAACTTCATTTATTGACATTAGGGGTGGCAATTCCTGAAACGACCCGCTAACCCGACAAGAAATTTTCGTGTTTGGATCAACCCGTTTACTGTTCGGGTTGAAGAAAAATGACACGAAAAAATTCGTGTCGGGTTCGGGTCAACCCGTTAACCCGCTCTGACCCGCAAATAGTTTTTGTATAAGGTTATTATAGTCATTTTAGTGAGTGGTATAAAAGAAATGACATATACTTAGGGTTTCAAACAACCCTTTTCACTCAGCAGTGGCTTTTATTGGATGTATGTGCTTTTATTGGATGTAAAATCGGTGCCTAAATACAGGTTTTGAATTTGAGCATTCTAAATTCGTGTCAGGTCGGGTAGGGTCAAGTCGTGTTAACATGTGTAATAATGGGTCATGGTTACATTATAAGGTTGTTCGTGTCGTGTCGTGTCAACCCGTACAATAAGCGGGTCGTGTTCGGGTTGAGAATTTTGACACAAATAATTAATCTGGTCGTGTTCGGGTTGAGGTTTTTCGTGTCATGTAAAATTCGGGTCGGTTCGGGTTGACACGAATTGCCACCCCTAATTGACGGTCATCAGGTGAATGGTAGTCAGAGAAAAAGAAGAACAAATCCAAATGAAGCACTGGTGCTGTCCACTGCACCTGAGGACCCTCCAACCCATTGGCAGCAGGAGCAGTATTTTATTTATTTTAATTTCCAATTTCTATAGGTGATTCTGGTTTCATTGTTCAATGATGCTTACATTCTTCTGTCGGTGCTTATCTTAAGCAGATTTGAAAACAAAAATGCTTAACATGTTTTCAATCTGGTTGCATTTTTTAATACAATTCTTTAGGATTTCTACAGTTGAATGTCAACTATATACATGTGCCACACTACTGCAGCAAGGCTCCTATCACCTTGCCGAGTGGCACATGTTGTGGTGCAAGACTACGTTGTAGCAGAGCATATATTATAAAAATATTAAATATGTTTTGGCCAACAAGCTTGTAGCTTAATTGGAACGGTCCAAGGTCTTTGAAAATTGGGTGTGATAATAATGTTAAGAGGTTTGATCCTCTTTAGGTCACCTATCATTCTCCCCTAGGCAAATGCTTTCCCCATCAATGTATCCAAAAAAAAAAAAACAAAACAAAAAAACTAACGTTTGGATGACCAAATTGGGGGTTTACTCAAATATATTAATAAGTTTAGTCGTGGAAAGCGTGCCATACTTCTTTCCAGTTTCTATGTTGAATGATTGTATGTGAAGACACACTCCATTTGCATTTTCATTTATGATATTATTTTGGTGTCATGATCTTATTGATGTGTTTTGCAGACATTGATATACTTCTATGATCCTATAGCACTGAAACAAGATCAACTAATTGAAGGTTCAGTGACATTGTCACGTATATAATATACGTGAGTTAGAATAGTGTCTTTCCCCATAATTCACCTTTTAGGTCATTTGTTATGGATTCTGACTTTGTGCAGTTCAAGAGGTCGATCATATGTGAAAGAGTTTGTTATGAGATGATCTCCTCAAATACTTGTGCATTGTCTTTTGCTGACTTCGTTTCTCCAACAGAACTGAGATAACAGTTTGGTTCATGAAAATCACTAATCTCTGTTTAGTGGATTAGAATGGAGCAATTGACGAACTTGTTAGCATATACAGTTAGGTCAATCAAATGAAATCTTGTTGTAATTTAATTGATAGTCCAAAATTTATTGAGGCAAATTATTTATCTGTTGTCATTTTATGGCGTTTATTGTGGGGCTATGTCTCATTTCAATTTTCTTAATTTTTGACTACATATTCTTATCTATTTTATTTGAAATCTGTTATTCATTAGCGTTTTCGTTGTGTTTGTCTTGTGTATTGAAAGGCGAGTTACGCATAGTTAAAAGCGGTGAAAAGGCTTGACAATGATCCAATGCAATTCATAAGCAACAACATACGAAATAAGGAGTAATAAAGTCAAATTTACACCAAACTTAAACAATTAAGAGACTTAACCACCAAATGTGAACAAGTTCCATTAACTAATAAAAGAAATGAAAGTTTATAATTGGGATACCCTGTATGCCAAAGAACATGTTAAGGAGAGTATAAAGTCAGCCAATTACAATACTCTCTAATCCATCAAAATTTATTTCTCAGTGAAAAATTAATTCTTGTAAACAAAAAAATGAATTACATATCAAACTAAGGTCTCCATTGAAAGCGGGAGAGACAGAATCAACAAATCCATCAAAAGAATATCTGAGTGAAATCACCGACCCTTTCTCTTCTTTTTCACAGAGTGACGCACCTTGCCATTCTCATTATCTTCAACCACTTTATATCTATTAGCATTAACCCCAGTTAACCATAACCCGGGGAAAAGTTCCTACACAAAAATCAAATTCAGAGTGTCAAAAAAAAAAAAAAAAAAAAACAAAAACAGAAATAAATATTAAACATAATAATGAAAAGGGGCATAAGCAACGAACATTCAATTTCTTCTGCACAGCTTTGGGCCTCTTGTTGTTGGGCCTGCGAGGTGGGCGATGACCCAACATCTCCATGAAATCATTATGAATCTCCTTCTTCGATAACTCCAAACGGAATTTCACCATTTTCACCTTATCAGATTTATTTCTCAAATTGATGTCATTCATCATCGTTGGCGAAGAAGAACAACTGGGTTTGTTTTCATGATCATGAATCTTTAACCCTTCTTTCAGATTACTAATTACTTTAGCATTAACTGAAGAACCCTTCGATAACTCTTCTCGCTTTTTTCTCATATTCCAAGGTAAATTCTTCACGGGTTCTTCTTGTTTACACAAAATTGGTTCTTTCAGCTTATGCTTTTGCCTCACTGTGGCGATCCCATCCTCATCCTCATCCTTGCCGGAGCATCGCCGTTTCGTACCCCTTGTATTAGCAGCATGCTTCATCTCCAACTCCAACTCCTTATTCTGGGTTGTTGTTGAATCGTCGGCCTGTGATTCTCCGGTAGCTGAAACTCCGGCACCGTCAGCGTTCGCCATTATCACGTGCTTCTGAGTTCCCAACTTCAAGAAAGTGGAAGGGAATGTTAAATTGTGAAGACGGTGGTTTGATCTCATGGGATCATTCGCATCCACCAAAACCCTCAACGCCATCTACGACAAGTAAAAATAGGAAGAAAAATGGCAAAAACAAGAATTGTAGAATTGAAAAACAAGAATTGCAGAATAGAAAAAAAAAACTTTTAATGTTGAGCACGAAGGAGAGCTGAAAAGATTCTTGGGAAAATTGGAGAGATCTAAGGTTGTTTGTGTGTTTACTTTTGTGGTTTGCAATGTTGTTTGTGTGTTTGCTTTTGTTGCCGGAAAATTTTACCGTTGGAGTGAGCGGGAAACGAAGCGAGGAGCCAGCTTAAATAGTTGGAGATGTTCGAATTTTTTATATATATATATTTTTATGTTTTTATCATTTGCTTTGAGGATGTTTGAGATGATGTTCTATTTATAAATGCTTGAGATTACTTATAAAAGTTTGCTTAAATAATTAATCAAGAGAAGGCTAATGAATTCTGTTCTGGGAGAGTCATACATAAATAAATAAATAAAAAGATATTAGACAATTAGTATTATAATGTGTTTGTTTATTTGTATTCTTTACTTTTACTTTTTCATTTTTATTTTGAGTTAATAAATAAATTAGCTTTTCTAATATATATAAAATTTATTATTCTTGAAAAATGAAAATTATAATATAAGTCTTTCAAGGGAATACATGGATCCTTTTACGTTGTGTTTATTCTTCTCATCATAGACATTAAATAAGCTTGACCTTAGAAAATTTGTGAAAATCTATCCAAAAAGAAATATATAAAAAAAAAAACCTTCATAATAAGAAGGGCATATATGTGAAGTTTTAACAAGGAAAGACTTATTCATTCCATAAGATAATATCCATTGATCAATTCACCCGTCAACGGCAACTTTCAAAAAGCTAAATGAAAATTCACCGTTTTTATTTTAGTTTTAAATTTATCCTTATTGAAATTTATATTTTCTATAATTTTTTTTTTAATTCTTCTGCCTATTCAATACTATTTTATATTTTACATATTATATTCATTGAAAAAAACGAGTAATATCCCAAAAATATATGCCACTACAATTAGCAAACAAAAAATGACAGGGTATATTTCAAATACCTCTAGACTTGTGTTTTGCTCTTCAATCACTTGCCTCTAATAGTATCTCAAATTTGAAGAAATCGAGTATTATGCTATTTTGGACCATCTTTTCCCACATGCTTGAATTGCACTAAAGACTTGGCAAAGTGGATTGAAACCAATGAATTAATCCGCCAACCCACCAAATGGAGCAAGTTAAAACATGTTAAGGGTAAGTTGGGTCGACCCACATGTCATTATTATTATTATTATTATTATTATTATTATTATTATTATTATATATATATATATAATTTATTATTTCTCCTGTAGATAAAGTTATCTCCTGTAACCTCAAAATTACTTAGTTTTGAGGATTATGACTTAGGAGAATTAATGAGAAGTATTTTGGTAAGATTTATATAATAAAAAATTATCAAAATACCCTTCATAATCCCTCAATCTTCAAACCGACATAGTTTTGGGTTATAGAAGATAATTTTTATGTGACAAGAAAAATAATTCTTCTCTATACATATAAATTAAATATTAGATTATAACTTTATTGGTCTATATAAAAGGTTATTATGTGGGACAATCTTTTGGGGTCATAATGTTATTATTTTACTTGCCGAGTGGCCCATGTTGTGGTGCACTACACTACGTTGAAGCGGAGATCATAAGAATTGGATGTGATAATAATGTTAGAGATTTTATCCTCTTTATATAACACCTCACAATTCTAAAATAAGTAATTAAAGTGTTAAGTGAGAAATTAAGTGAAGGATTAGTGAAAATCCCAAAGATTAGGCCAAAATACAAAGAAAGGGCAAAATGGTAATTAGCCATGCACGCAACCCTAGGAAGATAAAAATTGAGTAGAAGGTCTCAGATGATAAAAATAAGCCTGGAAATGGATTCAGAACGAAAAATTGAGTGGATAGGCAAGTTTCAGAAAAATCAGTGAATAGTGTTTTTCGCGGGTAAAAATACCGCAGTAAGATTGCACCGTAAAACGTGCCAGTGGAATTTTGAGCTCTAGGTTTCAAATATGTTTATAAATGGTCTATAGAAATAAGAAATGTGATTTCTGGAAATATTCGATGGAATTAAGTCAGTTTTGAGAAGCGTGCCAACGGCGCGCGCAATAGCGTAAAACAGTGTTTTCCCCGAATGGCCGGAAAACTCCGGATTCATCTGATAAGTATAATTAAAGGACATTAGTTAATGTCAAAAATTAGAATTTATAAATAAGTTTTGAATTTACGGACGTTTAGTGAAATCAGAGGGTAATTCGGATGAGTTTTAAATCGCGTGGGACCCACCCCACTTGAAAGTCACTTAAGCCACCTCACCATATGACTATTCATGATCTTCTCTCTCCCCTCATTCTTCCAAAACGCAGCAGCCCCCCTCCCTTGCACCATTTGAGTTCAAATTTTCTTCCTCTCATAACTTCATCATTCCTTAACCGAATCGAACGATTCTTGTCTTGAAATTCGATGGAAACGATCATCCGAACCCGTTCCACCGATTAGTTTCCCTCAAAACCCTCTCTATTATGAGATAAAGGGCATATACAGCCACGAAAATGTTGAGATTTTTGTGAATTTGGAGTTGATTTCTTGAGCCATTGCTTGTGGAGTTCTAGGAGGAGTCTTGTGACGCAATTGTGGGTAAGTTTTAACACCTCTCATGGATTGATTTGAAGATTTATTTTTGAAATTGTTTATGAACCCTAAAGAGGGCTTGTTTGATTTGTGGTGTTAGAGAGCTCAAATGGAAAATGTCTATTAGATGATAATGTCTTAGAATGATGTATTAAAGCTAGAAATGCTATGAAAATTTTTGGTGAAAAATGTTGATTTTAACTTAGTAAATTTTGAGGTGTCAAGACTTTGAACTTTGAAAATGTGTTAGGAGTGTATTGGTGAGTGGTTGTATGATTGTATGATGATATAATAGGATTATATGAGGTGTGGAGTGGTTAAAATTGATGGAAATTCCTTAGATGTGAATTAGTGAGCAAATCGGCCTTTAGGCAAAAAGAGGTAAAATGATATTGTGTAAATTGCATGGATGATGTTTCATGCTTTAAATGGTAATTAGATGGGTTGTGTTGTGATTGTAAAGTGGAAGAATCAATGAAAAATAATGAGTGCTGTCATTTGGCATAAAAGAGCCTAGAGTGAAAGATTTAGCAAACGATGCGTAAAAGACGTAAAACGGAGAAATGACGATTGAATTAGCCTTTTGGCAACCTATTGAAGTGTAATAAAATGAGAAAGAAAATTTAGAAAAATAAATCCCTAAATAACACTAATATGGCTGAACCACCAAGTGGGAAAAAAGGGGGTTTTGGTGTTTTGCGTTTTGTCGTAATTTGACGTAAACTGACGGCTATGCATGGTTGTATAGGTTGTCGTACGTGGATATAAACTTGGAACAGTAAAACAGTGGATTGCCCTTGGTTTTGAATCAAGTGGATTGAGGTAAGTGATGTGGTTTACACATGATATGTTGAAATTCATGAGTGGATTCAAAGTTCTAAGTGTGTGGAATGGTCCTCTGTGTAGGCGTTCCCGGAGAATCAAGATGTAAGTGGAGTTTTGCGGAGCTCAGTGGACGGATAAAAAGAAAGGTAACCTCTTGGTACTGGGGCTTGTTCCCCTTTTGTGTTCCACCTTGCTAGTTGATGGCAATGGTAGGAAGTGTGTATGAGTAGTGTAGAACAGCATGAGCATGCATGTGCATTATCACAGTGGGTACTTATGTACCAGATCTCTGGCCAGTAGATATTTTTAGCCTTCGGGCAAGTGTTTCCGGACTGCCACTGGATAGGTCTCCGAGAGGGAGTTCCAGTTGACCCAGGGTCGTGGTGTGTTATCCGGATAGGAGCACACTAGGTTGTCTCGGGTGTATATGGTTGGAAGGGGTACCTTGGTGGGTTGTTCTATGAACACGCCAGGGGTAGTACCCATAGGCGTATAGCCGAGGACATGGCGTGGTATTGGTAGCTACCATCCCGCATGTCGTAGTTGTTCTGATATATTCCCCCTTTCTCTAAATCCCTTGCTTTATCCCGTTTTATAACAGTGGTGTTGTTTTTATGCTATTGATATACATCGAAGTGAACCATTGGGCGGAGTTTTCTCCAGAACCTCTTGGTTACTGAGATATATTCGTATATCTCACCCCGTCTCGGGGCATTTATTTCAGGAGGTAGCAGTGGCACAGGAGTGGCGGGCAAGAGGCCCTTAGAAAGATCATGAAGTGTTGTCATTAATTATCCATGATCATGTCATTTTAGTTATGAATTCATTTGTTAAGTAAAGTTGTAATATGTGGATTATTGTAAATTGAAGTTAAAGTGTAAGTGTAATTGTAATTCAGTATTATAAAGATACCATGGATGTATGCTTATTATGATGGAAGGGCTTTAGGCCTACTTTAGGTTTATGATTATCTGTATGATGATATATGCATGAAATTGAAGTTGGTGATTGAAACTATAAAAGATTTGAAAGTGAACTGCTTATGTTTTATGTATAATTTGGATTGGGTTGTAAGTGCCCCAAGGCGTTGTTGGTCCTTGTGTGTGCCACCCATTGGATTTTGCTGGATTTCAGGTGTATAGTGGTGTTAAACAGGTTATGCAAATTTGGGGATTTTAGGAAATACAAAGGAAACTCTGGCGAATTTTCTGTAGAATTGGCAGTTTTTGGGTGAACTTTGGAGGAGCGTATCTCTCTCCATAGTGGTCCGATTGGGACGTGCCATACGCCATTTTGAAGCTTAAGATGTCCCCTACGTTGTGTCAAAAGCCTAGGTTCATTGGTGGTGTGCGCAGCCCATGGGGGCTGTTGTCACGCACTGCCCTGTTTCTGGCCAGCACCAGTGGGCAGATTCGGGTCTGTGTTGGGAAATTAATTCCCGCTTCGTTACTTGGTCAAATTAAGCGTACGATATATCAAATCGAAGTTTGAGGTGTCTAGTTTATGGTGTAAAATTTTGAGAGGCAGTGTCCTTGTGGTTAGGTGCAGTTTATTCCGTGAAGTTTGGACGTTTTAGACTGTTTCGGAGTTGGTAGGCAATGTTGTTTGTCCAACTTCAAACGGCGATAACCGGAGCTCACGAGCTCGGAATCGAGTGTGTGATAGCTTGTTAGAAAGGTAATTGAATAAGGAAAAAAGATAACCTGGAGTTTAAGTTTGGATTTTTATTTTGTGTTCGTAGAAAAACAATTAGCAAGTCCAGTTAAGTGGTAAAAACGTAAAAGTGAGGAATTGGCTAAGTGGGTTTATGGGAACCCCTTAGTATCTTGTAGGTAATAAAATAAAGTGTATAAATAGTTAAGAAAGTCTTCCGCTAGTGTTTCAGTTACGGTCACAGCTTTTTATTATTACGCTTTTTATACTTTTACTGTTCGCGTAATAATCGGAAAAAGTTTATTCTCATTTTTATAAATGAACTGCTGTGATTGTAACTGCGCTTAATATCATAATTAATGTTAACAATACCGGTACGTAACGGGCTGTTACATTTTATGGTATCAGAGCAGTTTTGTTAGGGAACTCTGATAATATATATATAGATGTGTTATGTGCTACATAGTTGTATGTAGATTCTTATCGATTACTGTATATGTAATTCCTTAGTGTGGGTCTGATCAACCCATTCCTTTGTGTTACATGTGTGGTCATCGTAAGAAGCCTGCGTAGTAACCTTGGAGCACCGAATGTGAGTATTTAGCCTGATGTTGTGGCTGCAGTGTCAACTGCTCCATGGACAGAGGACGGCAGTAAGTCAAGTATGAATATTAGAAGGCATAAAAAGAATAGACATAAATATTATATTTGACTTCGATGAAAGTCAAGAGAAAAGTGTATTATAAGCAACAGTGGTGTACAATTTATGATATGTACAATATGAGCATAGACGAACTTTGCAGTACTATGAAAGATAAACATATAACAGAGATGAGCTTATGAGATTGGTGAAATTCCAAATATATGTGTAGTATAGTAAGACAGTTATGTACAAGTGGTCTTGGTGAATAGACTTCATCAAGGCGAGAGGTTTTGAACCTGAAGAATTATTGAGAAAAGGGAACAGATATTCGTATGCGTGAGTTAAACACGTCATGTTTGATTAGCAGTTATGAGACCAGGACAAGTGTGGTGCACTTGAATGAATTGGGATGGTCCAAGCAGAGAAGCAAATAGAATATTCGATGAGTAATCCTACGAGATTTGACCACTTGAAAGTATGATGCTGATAGATTGATAATGTGAGAGGTATTGAAATATGGGAGTGAATTCCATAAAGAGGTAGTGTTGACTAAACACAAGTGAGGTGAACTAATGATGAGTATATTATTATGTGTAATATGTATGAGGAAAAGTGAAGGAATTGCCATGGATGACACAAGATCTATGTACCATGAAGACACTATTGCAGTTAGTGGAGGTCGACTCAAATTGGCAGGCGTATCAGTGATCAAGGAACAGGATGGTTGAGATGTACAGTCATTGTACGAAGGTAATGAGAATTGTAAAGAAATTATGATCTTGTGGTATATATAAGTACTACTAATAGTAGTGCGCTTATGAAATATTGGTATTTGATATGGATTGATAGACGGAGTAGAGGTATTTTCAAGGTAAAGAGATATTTTACAACCACCAAGGGTGGAAGTGATCAGGAAAATTGATGAGTTGCTCTACAGTATTGAGCATATGTTATGTGAGCCGTAGCAGGCAATGGACTAGAACGATGGCATATTTTGTGGGTTATTGTTGTATAACAATAAGGTGAGATGGTATGATTAGTGAATGAATGAATGTAAAGCTTAATGTGAAATCAAGTGATTAGTATACGAACCAAGTGACAATAAAGTGCGAAAGTAAGAGGTTAATGAAAGAACTGATGTGTAAAGTGTGCAGAGAGTGTGGAATATTGTGGTCAGCAAGAGAGTTAATGTGTAATTCAAGATGAAAATGATAAGATTTGTTAGTGAACTGAGGTATAAATTCAGTGCAAGGATTGAGGTGAAGTAGTTATGCAAGGATTGTGTAAATTTCGACGAAAATGATTGAAGATCCCTGTGTGATGGGAAATGTGAAACTTATACTGAGAAATTGAGATGTGTACAGAACTTTGAGAAAATTTAGCAATTATTGATTAGGGATTATGTTATGAACCATGGCAAGTGAATAGTCAAAGAAAAAGAGTAAACAATCTGTGAGAAGAATAAGCAAGGAAGAGATAACGGACTATGGATTGAATGGTAACAAGACAGAAGGAACTATTAAGAGTTAGAAAACGTGTACGAAATTACGAAGAGAATGTGGATTATTATAACAATGACTATGTTATAAACCAGGTCAGAGGGGTAACCGAAACGAAAGTAAACTACCAGTGAGAAAAATGACATGAGAGAGTAAGATGAATTAAATTATATGTAACAGGTGTATATTGTACCACTACTACTAAGATTATGGGGGCAGCCCATGTGGTAATACAAAACAGTTTTGATGTTATATACAGAGGTGATACAGACACCAAATGGACTGGGTCCATGTGTGATCGGGAGTGTACGGAGTACCAGTTTTGCCGTCATATACAGATATATTATGAGTATAAATTTCTCTGTGCACTGGGTGCATGTAATATGATTTGATAGTATGAAGATCTCAGTGGGGCCTATGTGCCAGGAGTGTATAGCTATCTCTGTGCGGGTTAAGTTCCCGGAGACTAGTAGTATTTGATATGAGTAATGAGAAACGAGGAAATGTTCCACATTGGTGTAACGATTAGTATGGTAGAGATAATTTATGTAAATGCACAAAGAAGAAACATTTGGGGGATGCCTTAGAATAGGGACAGCTAGTAGTAAGTCATTTTTACGGCATGGATCATATGGGTGGATTCTCTGATCGGTGGGTCATGGCATCTGGGGCCCTTAGGACAGCAAGAGCTCGAGGGGTTAAACCTGGGAATGTTGTTACCCACTGTATTGGGAGAGTTTTTCCATATGGTTAACGCAAGATGTGAGGTTATATATTTGTAAATGGACAATAATATGTCAGATTTGGATATAAGAGTTGTGGCTTAGTGTGTAAGAACTTTGAAGTGTGATAGTGAAGCACTAATGTAAGTGTAAAGTAAATCTGAGGAAATAAATTTTGTCTCTAAGTGAGGTAGCAAGTTAGTTGGAACCCTCGTCTTATGACCAAAAAGGGATAATAACGTGAGTTAAAGTTGACATAATGAGTAAGTGTCCTTCTAGGAAGGCTAGTGATGATCAAGATCTCAGGTTAAAACAGTAAAGTGTTAGCCCTAAGGAAAAGATGAATTGAAATAGAGTCAAGTGCGAACATGTATTAATGGATGGGAACTATAGTTGTAATTGATTACCAAAAAGTGAATAGCTTGGTTTTGCTGGTAAAGTAGATTGAGAAATGTTGTATGTGATCGCATATGCCACTTATGGTGGAAAGTGTGTGGAAAATGCACAATGATTGATGATGTTTTGATTAAGTAATAATGAGGTATGGACGAGTGTTTGTGGTAATTTTGAATATTCTAAGAGACTGATATACCAACTGGTGGTGAATTATAGAAGTGGTGGCAATAATGGAATTGATTTTAAGTGATTTGATAATTAAGTGTCAAGGATTCCTAGTGAATAGGACTTATATATGAGATATATGACATTTTAAATAGCCCATCGGTTAATAGTGAAGTGGGTCGGAAATTGATTTGTTCCAAAGTGTTTGGTGGAAGTGAGTAAAGCTGTAAAGTAGTAGTATTCTGAGTTTGACATCCAGGATTAAATGATTATGATTACGAGAAAGATGTATAAATGAGTGGAACATAAGGTTAAGTTGTAACATCGGAGTGGAATGAAAATTGAAAATAGTTAGTGGGTGAAAATATTAAGCATGAGTCCTCGATATGGAGGACATTGATGAGTGTGATTTTTAGACCGTGAGAGGTCTGAGTATGGAATTGAACTGACTGAGTGGATAAAGTTGAGATGTTTCAGTTAATGAAAAGAGTAACAATGAAAGTAAATTATGAATATGACTACTAGATGGAAAGATTCAGGAGTGTGTGTGGTTAAAAGACCTTAAAAGGTTAATGGAAGAGATAAACTGTTGTGAGGATTGTTAGTTTCGTATCACAAGGAGAAAAATATAGTGGTGAGTACCTAAGAAGAGGTGAAAACACGTGACAAGGAAAAGTAAAGTATATGAGTGTATCATTCAATGTGAGTCGGAATCATAAGAAACGACAAAGTGCCCTTGAAACTAGAAAGGATGTGCTTCGGTGAAAGCTAAGAAAACAACTAAATCATAAGAGTAGTAACAGTAATGGAAAGGACTAGTATGTCTGAGTACGGTTGAAACAGTGAGGACAACGAAAAGAGTTAAGTTCTAAAGAAAGTATGAAGATACATGAAAACAGTTAGTCCATTATGGAAACAACTAGAGATTTTTGGGAACGGCATTGGGTCAGAAAGACAGATGAAGATGAAAATGAGATGAAGTGAGACAAATAAATTGTAATGTGGTCGTCTATTACCGATGAATTGGTGAAAGTGTAACCGTAAGCCGTGAAAAGCTTAAAGTATTGCGAATTGAAGGTCGTTGCACGATAAATGACAAGTGTAAAATGAGTATATGATGAACTACAGTGAGTGAAAAAGCAACAGTGGTTTAAGGAAACAGTGAAAGATATAATGAGTTAAGGGGTCAGATACCCGAAATTATCAAGTTTGTGAAGGACTAAGTAATCATGGATACCACAGAAATGACATTTTCGATTACACCCCGTGTTACGGGACCGTGAAGATGTAATTTTGCGGACAAAATTCTAAAAGGTGGGGTGATTATAACACCTCACAATTCTAAAATTAAGTAATTAAAATATTAAATGAGTGATTAAGTGAAGAATTAGTGAAAATCCTAAAGATTAAGCCAAAATACAAAGAAAGGGCAAAATGGTAATTAGCCATGCACGCAACCCTAGGAAGATAAAAATTGAGTAGAAGGTCTCAGATGATAAAAATAAGCCTGGAAATGGATTCAGAACGAAAAATTGAGTGGATAGGCAAGTTTCAGAAAAATCAGTGAATAGTGTTTTTCGCGGGTAAAAATACCGCAGTAAGATTGCACCGTAAAACGTGCCAGTGGAATTTTGAGCTCTAGGTTTCAAATATGTTTATAAATGGTCTATAGAAATAAGAAATGTGATTTCTGGAAATATTCGATGGAATTAAGTCAGTTTTGAGAAGCGTGCCAACGGCGCGCGCAATAGCGTAAAACAGTGTTTTCCCCGAATGGCCGGAAAACTCCGGATTCATCTGATCAAGTATAATTAAAGGACATTAGTTAATGTCAAAAATTAGAATTTATAAATAAGTTTTGAATTTACGGACGTTTAGTGAAATCAGAGGGTAATTCGGATGAGTTTTAAATCGCGTGGGACCCACCCCACTTGAAAGTCACTTAAGCCACCTCACCATATGACTATTCATGATCTTCTCTCTCCCCTCATTCTTCCAAAACGCAGCAGCCCCCCTCCCTTGCACCATTTGAGTTCAAATTTTCTTCCTCTCATAACTTCATCATTCCTTAACCGAATCGAACGATTCTTGTCTTGAAATTCGATGGAAACGATCATCCGAACCCGTTCCACCGATTAGTTTCCCTCAAAACCCTCTCTATTATGAGATAAAGGGCATATACAGCCACGAAAATGTTGAGATTTTTGTGAATTTGGAGTTGATTTCTTGAGCCATTGCTTGTGGAGTTCTAGGAGGAGTCTTGTGACGCAATTGTGGGTAAGTTTTAACACCTCTCATGGATTGATTTGAAGATTTATTTTTGAAATTGTTTATGAACCCTAAAGAGGGCTTGTTTGATTTGTGGTGTTAGAGAGCTCAAATGGAAAATGTCTATTAGATGATAATGTCTTAGAATGATGTATTAAAGCTAGAAATGCTATGAAAATTTTTGGTGAAAAATGTTGATTTTAACTTAGTAAAATTTTGAGGTGTCAAGACTTTGAACTTTGAAAATGTGTTAGGAGTGTATTGGTGAGTGGTTGTATGATTGTATGATGATATAATAGGATTATATGAGGTGTGGAGTGGTTAAAATTGATGGAAATTCCTTAGATGTGAATTAGTGAGCAAATCGGCCTTTAGGCAAAAAGAGGTAAAATGATATTGTGTAAATTGCATGGATGATGTTTCATGCTTTAAATGGTAATTAGATGGGTTGTGTTGTGATTGTAAAGTGGAAGAATCAATGAAAAATAATGAGTGGTGTCATTTGGCATAAAAGAGCCTAGAGTGAAAGATTTAGCAAACGATGCGTAAAAGACGTAAAACGGAGAAATGACGATTGAATTAGCCTTTTGGCAACCTATTGAAGTGTAATAAAATGAGAAAGAAAATTTAGAAAAATAAATCCCTAAATAACACTAATATGGCTGAACCACCAAGTGGGAAAAAAGGGGATTTTGGTGTTTTGCGTTTTGTCGTAATTTGACGTAAACTGACGGCTATGCATGGTTGTATAGGTTGCCGTACGTGGATATAAACTTGGAACAGTAAAACAGTGGATTGCCCTTGGTTTTGAATCAAGTGGATTGAGGTAAGTGATGTGGTTTACACATGATATGTTGAAATTCATGAGTGGATTCAAAGTTCTAAGTGTGTGGAATGGTCCTCTGTGTAGGCGTTCCCGGAGAATCAAGCTGTAAGTGGAGTTTTGCGGAGCTCAGTGGACGGATAAAAAGAAAGGTAACCTCTTGGTACTGGGGCTTGTTCCCCTTTTGTGTTCCACCTTGCTAGTTGATGGCAATGGTAGGAAATGTGTATGAGTAGTGTAGAACAGCATGAGCATGCATGTGCATTATCACAGTGGGTACTTATGTACCAGATCTCTGGCCAGTAGATATTTTTAGCCTTCGGGCAAGTGTTTCCGGACTGCCACTGGATAGGTCTCCGAGAGGGAGTTCCAGTTGACCCAGGGTCGTGGTGTGTTATCCGGATAGGAGCACACTAGGTTGTCTCGGGTGTATATGGTTGGAAGGGGTACCTTGGTGGGTTGTTCTATGAACACGCCAGGGGTAGTACCCATAGGCGTATAGCCGAGGACATGGCGTGGTATTGGTAGCTACCATCCCGCATGTCGTAGTTGTTCTGATATATATCCCCTTTCTCTAAATCCCTTGCTTTATCCCGTTTTATAACAGTGATGTTGTTTTATATTATTGATATACATCGAAGTGAACCATTGGGCGGAGTTTTCTCCAGAACCTCTTGGTTACTGAGATATATTCGTATATCTCACCCCGTCTCGGGGCATTTATTTCAGGAGGTAGCAGTGGCACAGGAGTGGCGGGCAAGAGGCCCTTAGGAAGATCATGAAGTGTTGTCATTAATTATCCATGATCATGTCATTTTAGTTATGAATTCATTTGTTAAGTAAAGTTGTAATATGTGGATTATTGTAAATTGAAGTTAAAGTGTAAGTGTAATTGTAATTCAGTATTGTAACTGTACCATGGATGTATGTAATATGATGGAAGGGCTTTAGGCCTATTATAGGTTTATGATTATCCGTATTATGTTTTATGCATGAAATTGAAAGTAAACTGTTTATGTTTTAAGTGTATGTATAATTTGGATTGGGTTGTAAGTGCCCCAAGGCGTTGTTGGACCTTGTGTGTGCCACCCATTGGATTTTGCTGGATTTCAGGTGTAATAGTGGTGTTAAACAGGTTATGAAAATTTGGGGATTCTTGGAAATACAAAGGAAACTCTGGCGAATTTTCTGTAGAATTGGCAGTTTTTGGGTGAACTTTGGAGGAGCGTATCTCTCTCCATAGTGGTCCGATTGGGACGTGCCATACGCCATTTTGAAGCTTAAGATGTCCCCTACGTTGTGTCAAAAGCCTAGGTTCATTGGTGGTGTGCGCAGCCCATGGGGGCTGTTGTCACGCACTGCCCTGTTCTGGCCAGCACCAGTGGGCAGATTCGGGTCTGTGTTGGGAAATTAATTCCCGCTTCGTTACTTGGTCAAATTAAGCGTACGATATATCAAATCGAAGTTTGAGGTGTCTAGTTTATGGTGTAAAAGTTTGAGAGGCAGTGTCCTTGTGGTTAGGTGCAGTTTATTCCGTGAAGTTTGGACGTTTTAGGCTGTTTCGGAGTTGGTAGGCAATGTTGTTTGTCCAACTTCAAACGGCGATAACCGGAGCTCACGAGCTCGGAATTGAGTGTGTGATAGCTTGATACAAAGGTAAGTGAATAAGGAAAAAAGATAACCTGGAGTTTAAGTTTGGATTTTTATTTTGTGTTCGTAGAAAAACAGATTGGCAAATCTTGTTAAGTGGTAAAAACGTAAAAGTGAGGAATTGGCTAAGTGGGTTTATGGGAACCCCTTAGTATCTTGTAGGTAATAAAATAAAGTGTATAAATAGTTAAGAAAGTCTTCCGCTAGTGTTTCAGTTACGGTCACAGCTTTTTATTATTACGCTTTTTATACTTTTACTGTTCGCGTAATAATCGGAAAAAGTTTATTCTCATTTTTATAAATGAACTGCTGTGATTGTAACTGCGCTTAATATCATAATTAATGTTAACAATACCGCTACGTAACGGGCTGTTACACTACCATAACTAATATGGGTCAAATTCAAATTTGTTAACCTAATTGATGTAAGGTAAAATCCTTAGGATTAAATCTATTGTAGACAAAAAATATATAGAAAAAAATGATTTATAAAAATGGATTTGGCTCCTCTAAAGTGAAGGGTGGTCTTTAGAGGGAAAAGTGAGGAGTTATGATCATTGATGAGAACATCAAGGGAGTGGATTTTAACAGTATAGTTTATTCTACATGTGCATGTATTTTATCACAATCTCAGCTGTTGATTCTTCAATCAACGATTATAACTGCACTTTTCGCTCTAAAGTGCATCCCTCACTTTAGAAGAGCCAAATCCTTTCAAATCAGCCCTAATAGAGCTGGTGTTCTGGTCAGCCGCCTTCTTCCTGGTCATGGCTCAAGTGCTTGGGGTGAGTCATGAGTGGGGATTTGGATAGAAGTTATCTATATAAACTAAAAAAAGCAAAGATTGGGAGGTTATTGGTTGATGAGAGATTTGAGGAAATTGTGGACCTGATTGACAATTCAGCTTCTATGAATCTAATGACAACATTTGGTACTGTGTATTGTGTTTAATATTGGTAGAATATCAGGTATATACTGTAGAATCAGTTAGGATTAATTTTACCAGGGATTGAATCATTATAATTAATATCCACACTAATATATAGAGAGACTATGTGTGGTCTGTTATAGACACAAATTCACCCGGTCAGATTTCTTCCCTGAAATTCAAGTAATATTTTTATACTTAGTTTCATGTATTGTGCAGGATAAATTCTTTTGCAGTAAGTCACTATTACTATGTTGATGTGTAATACTTTGTTTCTTCAGGTTCCCTAATTGGGCTTTCAGTTTTTTATTGTTGAGGATGGTGCTGGTCTTGGCCCTGGGTGATTTGCATGTGCCCCAGGGCACCTGATCTGCCTGCGAAGTTCAAATCCATGCTTGTCCCTGGCAAGATCCAGCATATTATTTGCACTGGAAATTTATGTATCAAAGTATGTATAATTTTCTGCCTTACTGTAACTAATAATACTGATCCAATTTGAATGTTTCTATGTTACATTTTTGGAGTACAATGGATCACCTCTATTATATATTTTTCAACTTTTATATTATGATGCAACAAAGGGCCACAGGGTTTTGAAGGGCCATTGTTTGCTTGTCTTGCATTCTTTCCTTTTATTTTCTATGAAGTGAAGTGCTTTTCTCTTGAATCTTGTATTTGTAGCGTTTGAGTTCATTAGGAGAGGCTGACTCCTATTAGAATTTAAGCCTTTATTGGTTCAACATCAACGTCACTTTTTTCCCAAACTAGTTAGGGTCAGCAGAAGGGCCGGCTTGGCTCAGCGGTAAGCTTGCTTGCCATGGTGTGTCAGGTCGCGGGTTCGAATCGGTCTCTCTGCAAAAAGCAGAGGAAAGACTGCCTACCTAGAGTATTCCTTTCCCCAGACACTCACGAACTGGGTTTTGAACTGGGTTGGCCCTTAGTTAGGGTCAGCAATTGATGAACCCTAATAAAAAGCACGAAAAGATTGAGGGAAAGGAAAAATAAATGATAGATGACAAATCTGATGCATCGGTACTTATCGTTTTTTTTAAGGAATGCCATGACAAATCTTTGATCTATTGTTTCATAAAGTGTCAATGAAGTGGTAGTTGGGTAGAAAACCAATGACTTTTGAACAATTTTTGAAATTGGGAATGCCTATACATACGGAAGGCTGGTAATTGTCCTTGTGATTAGTGGTGTAATCATGGTGGGGGCCTGTGGTACCCCTGGACTTTTTCTATAATATGCAATATCCTTTACTTTCAAAAACTGAGTTTGAAAGGTTTTTCATGGGCTTATCCCATTTCATGACAATATTTTTTAACATAATATACATTATATTTAATGCATCTAAGCTTGATTGATTGCCTCCCTTAAGACCAGTGATGCTTTCTTTGTAATCAAAAGGTGCCAATCAAGCATAAAGGAAAAAGTGTGAACAAAAGCATAAGATAAATGTTGCAGAGATGAGAGTTTTGCAGTGGATGAGTGGATGTGCAAATCATGAATGAATATATTGTAAGAAAGTAGGGATGGCTCCTATTGAGAAAAAACTGATAGAATCTTGCCTAAGGTGGTTTCTACTGTGAGAAGAAGACCAATAGAAGCCTTAGAAGGTTTGATTTGATGGAGGGAAACCTAATAAATAGAGGTGGAGAGTAGACCAAGAAAAACTATAATAGAAACTATTAAAGAGACTTAAATCTAAATGACCTTTCTTGAGTTTTACTTTCTTATGAGCACAATGGTGTCATTTGATTCATGTAACTGACCCCACCTAGTGGAAAAGGCTTTAGTTGTTATTGTTGCTGATTAGATTTCTCTTTTCGGTTATTGCTCCTATTTATTTAAATAAAAGGACAAGATCATTTTACATCAGTGTAAGTTACACTTTCAATCTTGACCGTTGATCTCATTTATATCTAATGGCTCCAATTTATTAGATATGTGAGCTGTTAGATGCAAGCATATCAATGGTCAAAATTAGATGTAAGACTTCTTATTCTTATACCGGTATAAATTGATCATATCCCTTAAATAAATTGTTTATTCATTTACTAGGGCACAATATATGCAGATGCCTGAAAGCAATAGCTTCAATCACAGTAGAGAAATTGTTTGTTGTTTTTAGCTAGCGTTGAATTATGTCTAAATAAGGAAATTATTTTCCGCACTCCCGTAGTACTGAACATTCAGTGCATCACCTATTAAAGTTAGGAAAAAGAGAGTCATCTAAGTGTATTTACTCTACCCATTTCTTTATTAGAAATGTCATATGTGTCCCACTTGTTTCTAGTTTTAGTAAAGGAGTGTAGTGTTGAAGATTTACTCCTAAATAAGATTGGTAAGAGTCTGAGATTTAATTGACTTGTACGTTTTGCAAACTTATTGTTGAGAGAAAGTTGAACATGTTCTAAGTAACTTACTAGAAAATAGTTTAGTTTAGCATTTTGCATTTAGCATTTAGCATGACCTCGCTGCAGTTAGTCGTGTTTTTAGTGTGAGATCCATATTTGTATGTCATAAAATATCTGGTTTAGAGATTTGGTCCGGATTAAGAGAAAGAAATCGTATGATCATTCCACTGCTTTTGGTAAATGTGGATCAGATAAAAGAAATTGCTGGAAATTATGAAGGAACTCCCTACTTGTAGCACTTGTCAGTTCTGAGATTTGAGCTTTCAAAGTAGTAAATATCTTTCTTGAATCCACTTTCTCATAGTAATAAAGTTCTTCCTCTCTACACTACCAATCATCCTCTTTGATTCCTCTTGTAGGAAATCATCTATTGAGAACTTGGCAATACAATTAAGTTCGAAGTCATTTTACTAATAGAAATGTGATTACATGCTAATTGAGGGACATGCAAAACAGAGTGTAACATAATCATCTCGAAGAGTTTAGTTGACCCATTCCTAGCAATTTGGGAAAATCTTCAATATGTTATTTTTACTCAGGAGTACCTATTACACAGGGTATAGGAAAAAATATGATCTCGAGTTACCTGTCATGTAATCAGAGACCCTAAAGTCAAATATCCAATGAGTATTACTATTATTAGGAAAGACAGTATCTTAGTGGGCTGATTGCTGGTTGCCATGCTAGGTTGGGTACCAGTGGTTTAATTTAGAAGTTCATAAGTTGTTCAATTTGAACCCTACCAAGGAAGACTATACCTGATTCAATTGGGTCTTGACTTTCTTCTGCCTTGTCTTCAATCGAAATTTAATATCCCTAACTTGTATTTTTCCCCTTAGGCTTACCATTTTATGGTTTTCTATGAATATCCCAACAGTTGTCCTGGTTATGGCCACCTTTGTGGTTGCACTAGGGATGACCATCCCATTTCTGGTGTCCGGAGGCATTATCAAGGGTGCCTTTTATGTCTAAAGTGGACACTTCAATTTTTTTTTTTTTTCATATGAGCTGATGACTGTTTCTCCCAAGCATGACTCTTCTTCTATAGGCTTCTCTCAGAAGCTAATGCCTGTTGTCCTAGTACCCCTTCTCGCACCTTATCAAGATCTCGATTGAGGCTAGCCATGAAATGAAAATCTTTTCATCTCATCAGCCTCCAGGCATCCAAGGTCAGATTTATAGGAGAGATTTAATTCCTGTCAAAACTTTTTCATTTCATCATAATATTCGTCAATAGTCAAACCTCCTTGACATAAGAGGCACGAGAGGCATTTTCCAAGTTCAAGTAATTTTGGTTGAAAGCATCCTAGACATTGTTGGCAGTTTTGAGGAATAAGTGTGCGGCTAATTTGCGGTTCCATGGAATTCGTCAGCCATGCCTTCATGATTGAGGTGTTGATCTCCCAATTTTCGTATCTTGGGTCATTCTCAATAGGTTCTTTGATTTTTCCGGTGAGATAACCCATCTTTCCCCTTCCTTATATGACCAATGTGACTGATTGGGGTCACTCGAGAAAGTTCTTCCCATTCAGCTTGTGACTAGTGATCCGAAAGTACAAGTTTTCTCCAATTTACGAGTTCAAAGCTAGGGACATCACAAAAGAGCTATCGAAGGAAGCCATGTAAGATATTAAAAGGGGTATCTGATCCAGTATCTAAAGGGCTTACGGTTGCAGTTTTGAGGCTTAGAACAAGACAGTGAGGAGCTAATGAGAAGAATGGGACCAACGGCGTGCTGTTTTGGAAAGGCGGCACGTTGTATACACGCATCGATGAGAAGGAACACATAGACCGGTGTGTAAGGGCGCATGTCTGGTTTTTTAGTAACGGTGCTCAGAAGGATGACTGGAAGGTGGCTTTTCTGGGGATTTGTGGCCTCACCTTGTTGGTTGGGGATTTGCAGAGGGTATTTTCATCCTTGACTGCACAAGATATCTTGATGGTCCTCAGTCTAACTTTCAGCCCTGACAATGGCTAGATGAATTCGGGATCATATGATCTTGATCCCAAACAAAAACTTTGTATATATAGAGATTTCAATATATAGAGGATGCTTCTACGGACACTAATAATTACAAAATTTGATCCTAATTAAGTGAAATATCATAATTGATCCCAATGAATTAGGGATGGGATATTTTTCCTAAAAGTTCAAGGATATTGATACAAACCCACCATCGAAAGTGTATCGTACAGATAAAAATAGAAGCATTTGGGCCCTAAATGCAGAAGTTGACCCAAGTGAAGATGTTGATTACGTAGAACCTGACCTAAGTGAGGGTGCTGAGTAAGCAAAACAGAATGGAGGTGTGGGAGAGCAAGGTAGTTACGGGGGAATTGGTTAAGTGTAGTGGAGGGTGGTGCTAGAAGGAATCATCTGGAATTGGCATTGGAAGTGGAGCCTTAGGAGAGAGTGAGGCCTCTCCAATTGTCTCACATTATCTTTTTACCTTTCTGCCTTGTTGTAACATCCCGAGCGCTGATGAGTGCGGGGAGTGATCGCCGGTGTGAAAGGGCATGGACAAGGAGCGGCTCCTGACAGGCTTCCAGTGTGGGGTTACATGCATGAATGAATCGAATCGACACCCGAAAGAGAGGGATTCCAAAGACTGTACAGATGTGAGACTGCACGGTTTGGAATAGCTTATAAGAATTAATTGGTACTACCTATACTAACAAGATGCATCTTCTTTTCGGTAGTCCGGAACGGAAGAACTCCACAGTTAAGCGTGCTTGACTTGGAGCAATTCTTGGATGGGTTACCTCCTGGGAAGTTTTCCCAGGAAGTGTGCGAGTGAGGAAAAAGCACACTGAAAAGTCTCGTGTTAGTATGTGGGGATAGTCGTTGATTCTTGAAGCAGCCAGGCATTACAAGTGGTATCAGAGCAGGGCCTCTCTTCCAGTACAGTGTGATTCGAGGACGAACCAGGCGGAAGCTGGTGGGCATGTATCATCCCGAGCGCTGACGAGGGCGGGGAGTGATCGTCGGTGCGAAAGGGCATGGACAAGGAGCGGCTCCTGACAGGATTCCAGTGTGGGGTTACATGCATGAATGAGTTGAATCGACACCCGAAAGAGAGGGATTCCAAAGATTGTACAGATGTGAGACTGTACGGTTTGGAATAGCTTATAAGAATTAATTGGTACTACCTATACTAACGAGATGCATCTTCTTTTCGGTAGCCTGGAACGGAAGAACTCCATAGTTAAACGTGCTTGACTTGGAGCAATTCTGGGATGGGTGACCTCCTGGGAATAGGAATAGAAACAGAAAAAAATTGAGTGTTATGTGATATGGAGGGGAATTTTATATTAAAATTTTTTTATAACAAATAATTTAATAATATTACTCAAATTTTATTTTATATATATATATTAAAAATTCTTTAAATTGGGGGGCAGTGCCCCCTAGCCTCCCCAGATCCCCCCTGTGTACAAGAATATATTATCATATTTGGTAAGAATTTTTTTGGGGGGAGGGAGAGATAAATGATTGGTCAAACTATTGTCTGCAGCTTGTTATGGAAGCAACTAGATTCTGAGCGGGTTCATAACCTTGTATATAAAGGTTAATTTAAACTTTCTTTATAAAAAAAAATTCGGGGCAAACCCCCAATTAAATGTGCAAACATATACAAAACTTCCTGAGTCCGCCACTGATGGGAGTTACCGTGCCTTAAATGGTAGAGATTGTATGTTAAACTTTGTAGGAAAAATAAATAAATAAATCAATTAATAAGTTTGAGAGTGATTGCCAAACTATATAAAAAGATAGAGACTTGTTTATCAAAAAAAATAAAAATAATGAATACAGACTATTAGGCCGTAGTAAGAACAAGTCAAATTAAATATGAGAATTAATTTCAATTTGAGATTGAGTAGTTGGCTATATATTAGAGTTCCAAGATTCTCTCTATTAACAAGCCATTTATAATCTAGTTGTACATGGTTGAAACTAGTAATTAACAACATCCATATCACTCCTCGTATCCACAATCGCAACGTCGACATCCATATCACTCCTCGTATCCACAATCGCAACGTCGACATGGGATTAACGCAGCAGGGGACTGTAGACACATACGTGGAGGAGTTTGAGATGTTAACGGCGCAAGTACCTCCCCTTCTTGAAGAACAGTACATGGGATTATTTATCGGTGGGTTACGAGAAGATATCAGTCTTGAGGTTCTCTCTCTGGAACCATCGAACAGATATCGTATGATTTCTGTGGCACGAATGATAGAACGCAAGTTACAGGGTGGGAAGATGACACACGTCTCACGTGAGGGTGGGCTTTTTCGTCGGAGCGTGTCCACAATACCTATGGGAGGAAACACGAAGCAACCCCCTGGAGGGAACGAAACCCACCAGGCCAAAAATCTTAATCCACCAATTCGGCCCAATAGCAGTGAAGGAAAAAAATTTGGGCCCAATAATAAAGGGGTCTGTAACTTGTCTTACCAAGAGCTTATGGACCGCCGAATGAAAGGGCTATGTTTTAAATGTGGGCTCAATTACACCCCAACTCATCAATGCCCAGATAAACAACTTCGTTTAATGATTTGGGAAGTGGATGAAGGTATTGGAAAAGACGAATCCCTAATTGCGGTGGAGGACACCAAGGAGACAGAAGATTGGGAGCTGGTGTGCAATCGAGTGGACCACAAGGAAATCCCAACGGACATGGCACAGTCAAAAACCATGAAGATCGAAGGAGAGTTGGAGGGTTTCCCTATTTTGGTTCTGATTGATAGCGGCGCAAGCCACAATTTTGTTACACCAGAACTAGTTTCTTCTCTCAATCTCTTCGTAAATGATACCAAGGAGTTTGCTGTTACCCTCGGAGATGGGAGTCGAAAAGCTTCCAGTGGGCGATGTACCGATTTGCATATTCAGATTGGTAAATATCGCGTGACAATAGGGGCTTACCTTCTGGATTTGGGAGGAGTGGACCTCATTTTAGGGATGGAATGGCTGGAAACTCTTGGGGATGTGTGTCAGAACTGGAGTACCAAAACCATGCAATTTTCCCACAAAGGGAAGGTGGTACGGCTATGGGGATACCAGATCCACGAAGGGCATCAACCAGTGGCTCTACAGGGGTTTTTATGAGAGGTGGAAATCGAAGGAAGAAGAGATGAAATTAAGAAGCCCTTGTTGGGTAAGGATCTGACGCAAACCCAAAAATCAGAAATGGAGACTTTATTGGAGCAATTCCATGCTGTATTTGAAAAATCACAAAGTCTTCCCCCCCACCGTGAACAGGACCATGCTATCAACCTAACCCCTGGAGCTGGACTAGTATGTGTTCGGCCCTACAGGTATGCGCATTATCATAAAGATGAGATTGAGAAACAAGTGAAGGAACTTTTGCAAGCTGGGGAAATTAGGCACAACATCAGTCCTTTTTCCAGTCCTGTTATACTCGTTAATAAAAGATGGGTCATGGCGAATGTGTGTCGACTACCGAGCTTTGAACAAAGTCACAATTCCAGATAAGTATCCCATCCCTAATATAAATGAGTTGTTGGACGAGTTATACGGTGCTCAGTATTTTTCTAAACTTGATTTAAAATCAGGTTTCCATCAAATCAGAGTTCGAGAGGAAGATACCCATAAGACGGCTTTTCGCACTCACGATGGGCATTACGAATACCTTGTAATGCCTTACGGGCTCACTAATGCACCCTCCACTTTCCAATCAACCATGAACTCTGTTTTTCATGATAAGCTGAGGCGAAATGTTCTGGTTTTCTTCGATGATATACTTGTCTACAGCCCCAACTGGGAAACTCATTTGCTTCATTTGGCAGAAGTGTTACGTATTTTACACCTCCACAAGCTGGTTGCTCAACCAAAAAAATGCTCTTTTGGTGAAACTACTGTCGAATACTTAGGGCATGTTATCTCTATTTCTGGTGTAGCAATGGACCCAAATAAAGTTCAGGCAGTTTTGGATTGGTCGCAGCCTGTGAATGTTAAAGGGGTTCGCGGATTCCTTGGCCTTACCGGTTATTACCGTCGGTTTATTAAAGATTACAGTAAAATTGCCCAACCTCTGACAGAATTAACAAAGAAAGATGGTTTTAAATGGAGTGAGTCAGCTGGACTAGCTTTCGAAAGGTTAAAAAAGCTCTTAACCACTACTCTTGTTCTTGCTTTGCCCAGTTTTTGCAAGGAATTTGTGATTGAGTGTGATGCATCCGGTACGGGTATAGGAGCAGTGCTTATGCAGGAGAAACAACCTATTGCATACTTTAGCAAGGCTCTTGCTAATCGAAGTTTGGCCAAATCCGTTTATGAGAAAGAGATTATGGCCCTTGCCTTAGCCATTCAACATTGGAGACCCTATCTTTTGGGAAGGTCGTTTACTGTTTATACAGATCACAAGAGTCTCAAACATTTGCTTTCTCAACGCATTACAACCTCTGATCAACACTGTTGGCTATCCAAGTTGATGGGTTATCAGTTCGAGGTGGTGTATAAACCTGGTCCCGAAAATAAAGCTGCAGATGCACTCTCACGTATGATGGAACAGGTAGAACTTTCCAATATAGTATCTACTCCTTACTGGTTGGATCTGAGCCTAGTTTAGCAAGAGTATCAAGTGGATACGGAATTAAAGTCCCTGCTTTCTTTATTCGAATCCAAACAAACTGTTCCTGTTGGGTTTACGCTGCATGGAGGATTGTTATTTTTCAAAGGAAGACTTGTTCTATCTTCACAATCCACCTTGCTTCCCACCTTATTGAAGGAATTCCATGCTTCTCCTGTTGGTGGACATTCTGGTTTTGTGAAGACTTTTAAAAGGCTGGTAGCAGGAGTATATTGGAAGGGGATGCATAAGCATATCATGCAATTCGTCAAGTCTTGTGATATCTGCCAACGCCATAAATACCAAACTCTGTCTCCAGCAGGCTTACTTCAGCCACTGCCTGTTCCTCAACTTATTTAGGAAGATGTCTCCATGGACTTCATTACTGGTCTACCTAAATCACAGGGGTATGAAGTTATTTTTGTTGTTGTGGATCCATTGTCCAAATATGCGCACTTCCTTCTTCTCAAGCACCCCTTTACCGCGAGACATGTTGCTGAATTGTTTGCTAGGGAGATTATTCGTTTACATGGCATGCCACGTTCTATTGTCAGTGACCGTGATCCTTTATTCCTCAGTTATTTTTGGAAGGAGCTTTTTCATTTGCAAGGAACTGTGTTACGTATGAGCACCTCATATCGCCCGCAAACGGATGGTCAAACAGAAGTGCTAAATCGTTGTTTAGAGACTTATCTACGTTGCTTCGCATCTGAACAACCAAAGCACTGGTCACTATGGGTATCCTGGGCAGAATACTGGTACAATACATCATTCCATTCTTCATCTAATACTACTCATTTTGCTGCAGTCTATGGGCGACCCCCACCTAGCATTATTCATTACATTGCTGGAGAAACTCAGGTTGATGCTGTAGCTCGCGTGTTGTATGATAGAGATGAGGCCCTACGTCAGCTTAAACATCATATCTTACGCGCTCAAAATTCTATGAAACAACAAGCTGATGCTCATAGGAGGGATTTACAATTTGACATAGGTGATTGGGTATATGTTAAGCTTCGCCCACATCGCCAGGTCTCTGTCTCTCGACGTATTAATCCAAAAATTTCAGCTCGTTTCTATGGGCCTTTTTAGATAATAGAAAGGATTGAGGCTATTGCCTATAAGCTCCTGCTTCCTGTCTCCTCTAAAATTCACCCTGTGTTTCATGTCTCTCAATTACGCAAGGCAGTAGGAAATATTGCAGCAGAAGGGTCTCTTCCTCCTGGATTGGCAGTGGAGGATTCTAATCTTCATGAACCTGAATCAATTATGGCCGTTAGAATTTTTAAGGAAGAAGGCAAGACTGGCAATGAATGGCTCATATTGTGGAAGTCTAGGCCTGTGGAAGAAGCTACATGGGAGAAGGAGAGCGACATGAGAGAGCAGTTTCCCTTATTTTTCCTTGAGGACAAGGAAACTTTAAAGGATGGGGGTATTGATAGGAATGAGGGTATTGACGAGAATGAGGCCCAAGATGGTAAGCCCAACCCCAAGGGTACTAAGTGGACTGGTCCGATCCTTGTATATCAGAGGAAAAGCAAGAAGGATAAATAGATGACGTGGCAAGGCTGTTGGAGTCACGCGTTGCAGAAAGAGTAGGGGGAATTTTGTTAGGAATTTGTTAGTAGTGGTTCCTTTATAATGCGAGGTTCATGGGTTTGGGTTTTTCATGTTGATGTTAATTTTCTGTTAATTTCTACTTTCTTGTAGAAAAGGGGCTAGGAGATATTTTTCTCTGTAGCAGGTGGCTTATCGCTCATTTCCATTTATAACATTGTCTTTCCATTCAATAGATATTACTCTAATTCTCCCTTCTCATTGTTATACTTAACATGTTGATTCTCTCCCAATCTGGTTTCCCAGCCCAAGAAGTCCCAAATTTCTCATCCCCCCATGCTCACGCCACTCTACACCTTTTATTTCCTCTACTAGCTTTGCCACCTCAGCATTACTTCATTCTCTCCTCTAACAAACTCAGCCTTCTAGAATATTCTAACTAACAACATTTTCCCTCACCAATAATCCCCTGTAACTCTTCCTAGCCTATACCTTTAGGAGCATCCTATCAGAGTTTTGCACATCACAAAATGTGACGAACAACAAAATAAAGAGAACCATATAATAAAAGTATTAGAAAACAATAAAATAGAAGAATAGAATACCTTTGATATTCCAATAACAGAATGGACTTTACTGTAGACGAGTTTCCTTGCCAGAATATGAACTGGAAATAATATTGTGGCAATAATTCTTGCCCCCAACCAGTCTAACATTGAATGAAAATACGAAGGTTGCTGCTTATTCTTTGTTAGACATTTACCCTACAAACTATTTAAAATTTAGTAAAAGCAATATCTTTGGAGAGAATTAGTATTACAATATTCGTATACTTGTTTAAATTTATTAAGAAAAAAAGTGGTGCTGATATATAAGGATTTATTAAGAGATAATGTTCCTAAAGCAAAGAAAAACATAATTATTGATTAAGATTTTTTCATCAAAAATTAAGAAAAAAGGGAGGGGGAACCTGTAGATATCATACAAAAAGATCTTATGACCAGACCTCGTAAATACGCTTATACTCCATGTATGCTAAGCTGACATTTATGAATATTAGTACGACAAGCTTTCTAACCAGGGAACCTGTAGATATCTGCTTCTGGGTCCCACTGCAGAGGAAACAATCATGAAAAACAATGAAAGTTATGCTCCAAGAAACATAATCCTTACAATGGAAAAAGCCCGAGATATGATTCAGGTAATTAGGATTCCAACATCATAATCAAAATAAGAACATAGATTTCTCACAAAATAAACAAAAATTTCCTTTAGCACTAAACTTTTTATTTCCCCCTAATAATGTTTAACAAACTCATTGAGGATTAAGAGCACTTGTTAAATTGATGCTTTCAATTAGTTGACTTCCAATGTCAAACACACCATAAAAGTATCAACAAAGGTTACTTAAATTTTTTCCCATAAATTATATAGAAATGTCAAACGTGTGCCTAGAATGTGGATCATAAAGTAAAGATTTATTGATAGGGTGGATGAAGTTCAAGGTCAAAGAAAAGATAAAATAAAAGACAGTAAAAACCAAACAGGACACATTCCAGATTAAAACTCCCCAATTTGTTTGAAGATTTATTTGAGTAATTGCTCTAAACTATATACCATTGTACTAGAAAAGTTATCGCAAAAACATAAATAAACAAAAAGAAAAAGAACATCAAAAGATTAACTTGGTTTAACATTGACTTACAACCAAGGGAGAGGACAATAGCAATTAGCAAAAGTTGACTATCAAAATAAATTACTGTTTTTATGTAACAAACCCAAACCCCATTTCACCTAAAAACCTCTTACCCACAAATAATTTTCTAAAGTATGCTAGAAATTCCCATTTAATTGATGTTACTCACACTGCCAAAGAACAATAACAGGACTATCTATATTTTGGAACCTAATACTTGGTTAAAAGCTAGAAGTCATCTAATAGCAAAGTAGGAAACTAATTCCTTTTCTTCTTCTTTCCATTTGTTTATTTTCTTCTTCTCTGGATAAAATAAGAAATTTTGATATCAAAATTTAGTTTTACTCTTTTGAAAAAATCTTCTTTCTTCCTATATGTTACACATGGGTTTTTAAGCTTTTATAAAATAAAATCAAGAAACACAAGAACAAAACCTTGACTCATTATTTCACGCTACAGATTGCAGGAATTTTCCAATCATCTTCTCCATCAAAATTCATAGCTCACCTCAAAGCATTGGTAAAAAACCAAATTCATGCATCATACTGAGGAGTGGTTTTGAATTTTGACAAAATACACCATATTTAATATAATACATAATGCAAGTGCTTTACATATGAGATATCATCAATTCAATATGTACTCATACAATTCCTAGAAGAGGATTTACCTGTATAATGTTTCAAAAACTAAAGGAACAGAAATCAAATAGTGTGGTTGATAACGTTCCAAATCATCCTAGAAAGTAAGAAAAGGAGAGGATATTAATACATGTGCATTTAAATAACAAAATAACCAATTTGGCCCATGCAGCAATGCATTCATAATAATAATAACAATAATACATTATAATCATCACAATCATTATTTTTTGAAAGTTGTTTACTGAGACAATAATCCATATATTCTTCATCATTTTATTTGGCCAAAAAACTGGCCTTTAGCATTTTCCTTTTTCAATCCTTAACATTGAAGTCACATTGCAACTGTGTAAGATGCCACATTTCTGTAATGTTTCCACATAGGATCAAAGTAATAATACCTTTAGGTTTCTCACGATTGTGTATACTTGCTCAATACCGTATGTGAAAATGCAATACTCACAAGCTCTTTCGTATGCATGCCAAGGTGGTAGCATGCTTAGAAGTCTATCCCCAACTTCAGCAGGTACAATGTCCCATAAATTTTTTATCTAGAAATTGATCAACTATACATCATCAAAGGTAAGTTAAAAGCCAAGTAGCCAACAAAATAAACCAACTGAAACTCATAAAGTTTTGCAAGCTAATTGTTAGAGATATAATATATAAAACAATGTGATCAAGTGGTCACGAGTTCGATCCTCGCACCCCTCATTCTATTAATAAATAATTAAATATTGTGAAGTTTCTAAGCAAAGGTAGGTGGGTGTGTGCATTTTCCACCCTTCAAGGCCAACATGCTATTGTGTGAGGAGTATAATATATAAAACCACTAATATGGCCTTTGTTAGAGAAGATATATGATATGGACCAACTCAAAAAATACAGAACAAACAGCAATCACAGGTAAACAGTGGTCTGAATATTCAATTCTCCATATATTTATCAGTGACAAATATAATCAGAGACAATTTAACAGAGACACTGCGGAAGAAAGAAGATTACATTGAAACAAAGGGAAATTAACAATGCAAAAAGACAAAAGATAGGTGTGAGACAATTGGAGAGGCTTCACTCTCACCCAAGGTTGCAATCCAACTTCCCAGATCATTTCCCCAAGTGCCCAGCACCCCTTCTTCACCATCTAGCGTAACTAACTTGCTCCTTCCGCACTTGCATTCTGTTGGAGGGCATTCTCGTCCATGTCTTCACTTGGACCATTAGCCTTGCCACTCACAGCCTTTTTACCCACCCATAGCATTAAAGCCCCAAATCCTCCTATTCTTATTCCTTTGGTAGACTTGCACGGGTGGTGTTGTATCAATATAATATAAAACCATCAATATGACCTTCACCTAACAGCTTAAGATTTTGGGTTGAATTGGTTTTTTATATGGTATTGGAGCCTCTGGGAACAAATGATCATAAGTTCCATCCTCACCACTCTTATTCTATTATTAATAAATAATTAAATATTATGGAGCTTCTTAGCATAGGTAGGACCATAGGAGGGAACTATGCATTGTCCGCTCTTCAAGTCCAATGAGCTCTTGCGTGAGGTGGGCGTGTTAGAAAAATTGAATATAAAAACTATTAAGTGGCCTTAATCTAACATTTTAAGCTTTTAGGTTGAACTGATTCTTTACACTAATTAAAATAAACAAGAAAGCCACAAGGAATGAGGTTAAAAATATGCAAAGAAACAAATGGCTACTTGTAGGTTGTAGCCGATGGACCATATTTTTAAGGGCCTATCTGTTCCCTAACACCCAAATTTTGAAGAGAAACATTTTAAGCTTTTATAATTGTAGAGGAAGATTGAGGTAAAAATCTAAGATATCATCAAAATTTGGCAATACAAATAAAACATATTTGCTTTATCTTAAAAAAAACAACTTACAGATTGACCCATGGTTTATTCCACCTTAACCTGAATTATTGAAGGACAAATTGTGTAGGTTGATGGATTGAAAGTTAAAAAAACAAAAAAATACCACCAAAATAGATTGGTTAAACGGAGTAACATGTTGAGTCGACCGATTTTGCTACCCTTATTTTCTTACATGATTAATTTTGTATGTGGTTTCTGAACAAGTTTGTCAATTTCAAGCCTATCAATCTTTCACTGTATAAGATACTTGAAATTCTTAAGTTTGAACATGCACAAAATCCAACTACTGCTAGAGTAGACTATTTACTATGCATGTTTTTATTTAGAACATTATTGGTATTACTAAGTATAATTCTTATTCAAAATGAAATTACAAATTATGTATTCCCAAATATATATAAGTATAATTTTTTTTCTCTCTTCATAAAACATATTAGTACAAGTGTTGTATTTTTATTGGGCAGATGTAGGTAAGATAATAGTATATTAGAAATTTCGGCTTTGAGAAATCAATTTTTTTTCTTAACATTTTTTTTGAAAATTATATATATATATTTTTTATTTATCTCCTCTGAAGCATTATTTATTCTTCTCGTTCCGACCCAAACAAACTCTTCCAAACTTCTAACTTCATCATAGCTTTTAAGTTTTAACGCAGCTACGTATAAACTCAGTTGAAGAAATCATGCATATTACAGGATATCGGAAAAAGTTTATTCCGATAAAAAAAAAGATGGCAGGACTGAAGGTTATGACTTTTACCCAAAAAGGAAGACCAGAATGGGGAAGACAGAGCTAAGGATTTCAGGTCACAATGTTTAAATAGTTCCCCGGGACCAAGGTTATGTGCAGATAAGAAATTTACCTGTCTCTCACGTGTTTACATGCAAAAAATGTAACTGTTGATCATGGGAGTCAGTGGCGGACTTGCTTTGTTGCCCCGTGCAGACATGAACTTTCAAATAATTTTTTTTGAGTAAATACCTTTTTTGGTCTTTAGCAAATCTCATGATGCTCGCTTTAGTCCCTAACAACGCTGTTCGTAGTCCCTAAAAATTCAAAATAGACCCATTTAGTTGAAATCGTGGTCCCTCACAAATTCAAAAAAGATCCACGTTAGTCCCTCAAAAGGACTAAAATGGGTCCACTTTGAATTTCTTAGGGACCACGAATAGCCTTTTTATTTGCTAGGGACTAAAGCGGGCATCATAAGATTTGTTGAGGACCGAAAAAAGTATTTACTCTTTTCTTTACAAAAGGGATAATTAGGTAAGAGTAAAGCTTTTTTTGGTTCGTTAATAAAAAATACGGTTTCCACATTCGTCCCTTACATAAAAAAAATAGTCCTGAGGTCCTTAAGAAATTCAAAGTGGACCCATTTAGTTGAAATTGTGGTCCCTTACAAATTCAAAAAGTCCCACATTAGTCCCTCAAAAGGACTAAAATGGGTCACTTTAAATTTTATAAAGACCACGATAATAATTTTTTTTATTAGCGACTAAAGTGGAGACTGTGTTTTTTGTTAGGGATCCAAAATGGATTTTACTCATTAGGTAAAGATGAAATAAAGATGAAAAAAATTCCTTCTCCAGTTCTCGTACTTCCCCTTGCATCATCAACCGGCCATGTTTTTTGGGGTTTGCTTTCAGCTTTTGTGCCTTATTATAGCTTAAAAAAGAGGATTGATACTGGGTTTGACATTCTCAAATGAGTTAATCTCTAGAGATTATGGCCTTCCCTGTGATTTTGCTTGCCTTCTATACAGGTAGTGTTGACTTTTTTATTCACCATAATAAATAGAACGATGATATTTGATGGTACACAGTGGCGGACCCAGGAATTTTATTGAGGGGGCGAAAAATGAAAATACCTCTTCATAATTAAAAGTACTTCAAATACAATACAGACCTAATATGCAAAAATACTCTACGTGTTTTCATATTGTTAAACTCATCTATAATTGAATCCGTGCTAAAACTCAAAACAATTTCTTTTTCAATGTATGTAATCAAAGAATCATTAAGAAATTGATTATCTTCATAGCTGAGAAAGATCTTTCTGTAGTTGCTGTAAAAATTGGAAGAGTGAGTACAAGTCTAATCACTCTATCAATAAGAGGGTAAATAATGGACTTTCCAGTTCTTGCTAGCCCTTGACATAATTCTGATGTAGTTGATAAATTAATCAAATATGGATGTTTAGGAATGTCAAGATCAAAATGTTGTAACTCCATCTTTAAATGCAATTTTTCCTGTTCTGTGAAATCTCTAGAATAAAATTTACTAACAAGTTTGCAAATATCATCACTGTTAAATGAATTCTACCTGTTTCTTGGATCTAAAGCCATGCTCAAAGCAAGTAATTCTACAGTATTATCATTGAACCTGCTATTTGATTCTTGCAATTGATAATCAATTGTAGCACAAAAGATATTTACCCTATGTCATGTTTTATGCAAAATTCTTGAACATGAACCAAGAAAGCTTCCCAGCCTATCTCTCTTAATTTCTGAAGTAACTCTTTTGTAGTTGAACCAAGATGTAAAGCATTTGAAATATTCAAAAGCCATCATTAATTTCAGACCACAAATAATAACCAAGAAGCTTATAGCATTAATCATTAATTTCAAAAATAAAATCCTTCTTCCTTTGAGATTTAGAATATATAACACCTCAAATATTTAAATGTGTATTTTAATATATATTGTGCAATGAAAGTTGATGGATTAGTGAAAATCCAAGTATTATGGCCAAAAGGGGCAAAAAAGGGCAAAATTGTAATTTGCCAACCGTGTGTTATGAGGCTGAAATATTGAGTTAGAGATGTCATATGACAAAAGTAATGCTGGAAATGGAATCAGGGCGGAAAATTGAGTGAATAGGCAAATTTGGGAAAAATTGATGAATAGTGATTTTTAGTGTTAAAATACTGAGGTGTGAGTGTACCAATAGGTGTGAAATTTTTATCATTATTTTGGAGAAAGAAAAATATGTCATGGACTGGAAAAATATTTAGATTAAGGATTTGTGATCGGAAATTTTATCGGAGTTAAAGTTAGATCGCATGTGGGACCCGTGTGACCGAAGTCACTTGGCCCCACCTCCTTTTCTTTCCTTCTTTCCCTCTTTTCTTCTTCATGTCTCGCGCGCCCCTGTAGGAAAAGAAGACCAAACCACCATTTCTTCACATTTCTTCCATTTCTTCGTTTCTCCACCGAATCGCTTGATTTTGGTGTTGAAATCTATCGTAAACAACCTTCCAAAGCCATTGGTAGCACCTAGAAGCCTTGAATCCATCTCTTTGGCCGCGTCTTTGAGCAACTCAGATTCGACCCATGTATGTTTTTGGAGATTTCTTGGAGTTTTGAGCTTCAAATGGTTTAGTGAAGCCTTGGTGGTGATCATACTACCCATTGTAAGTATATTTGTGGTCTTTTGATAGTTGATTTCTTAGATCTATGAATTTGTGTTCAAACCTTTGATTTTAGATGTGTGATGATAGAGAGCCCAAATGGAAAAATGCTATTAGATGAAAAGGCCTTAGAATCATGTTTGTAAGCTAGAAATGCTATGTTAAATTTTGGTGAAAAATATAGGTTTTTAACTTAGAGAAATTTGAGGAATTTTGATGAAAAATGAGTTTTTGTGTAATTGGGATTTAATGATTGTTGTAGGGTGCCTCACACGGTTGGAATTGTGGAAAGTTGATTGGAGCATACGTTTGGAACGGTATTGCCGTGTTAAGGTAAACTCTTGGAACTTGGGTTTAATCCCTAGTGAGCTCCACCACACCTAGAGGAAGGTTGTGGTTGGATTATGTAGTGATGACATGATGTGATTGTGTGCTTGTATGCATATTGCTTGTATTTTGTGAAAATTGTTTGGTCACTGGCCAGTTGACGTGTGTTGGTTTGGACATCCGCTGGGTTCGTCCTACGGGAGAATGCCAGTTGGAGATGCCATGGTGTTGACTCTGGGAGCGACATCAGGATGATCCAAGCGGGGGACGTCCGCCGGATAGGGCTCATGAGGAGTTCCGGTTGGGTATTGCCATGGAGTCTTCTCAACCATGGGAGAGGCGCCAGGACTGTCTCGGGAGTTATATGATGGAGTCCTTGAACATGAATCCATGAGTGGATGTTCTTGGGTGTCTCCAGGTGGATGGTGATATTGTTTTACTTGCATGTCATATTATGTCATTTTGATACATTTTAGTGAGCCATGGAGTGGAGAGAGCCTCTAGCTCCATTGGTTTACTGAGATATATCCGTATATCTCACCCCGTGTTTGGGGGACCACATTTCAGGTCACTATGAGCCGGGAGGAGCTTCGGGCAAGAAGCCCGTATAGTGGACGTTGGATTGGCATGCGGTGCATTGGGATTGCATGGCTTTTTGGAGGAGTTTATGGAGTGCACATAGCATACCATTAGTATTTTGAGACTTAGGTCATGAACATATTGCATGATGTCATTTCCATGCTTTTGTTAGTGTTCATGGTCATATGCTAAGTCTTGATTATTGTTTTAGTATTCATGGCATGGATAACTGTATATTTTGAGTGAGCATGGGACTTGTCCATTGCCACATTCATAGCCTTGAAGTCTTGATGAGTAATGTTGTAAAAATGGTCCATAATTGCATGTAAATGGCCATTATTCTGAGAATGATGTAATTGATGTTAAACTTAAGGAAAATGCATGATGGAAGGGCCTAGAGCCTACATTAGGACATGATTATGTGTTATGTGGAGTACCAAGGGGTTAGGGATGGATTACACACCCTTTTTGGGGCTCAAAACTGCTGTAATCTGTCATTTTGCTGCATAGTAATCGATTACCCAAGCATGGTAATCGATTACCATGCAACAGGGGACGAAAAATTAGCTACTGTCTGCACTGGTAATCGATTACTGGCCTTTGGTAATCGATTACCATGTGAGGTAATCAATTACCCAAAGCTGGTAATCGATTACCAGAACAGAGGAATTGAAAAATTGGCTACTGCCTCATTTTTGACAGGTGGTAATCGATTACCACCCACTGGTAATCGATTACCACAGTGTAATTTTCGAAAATTCAGGTTTTTCTAGACTAAAAGAAAGGGGTATAACTTGATGGGTAGAACTCCAAATGATACGTGGTTTGAAACCACGCGTAGATAACGTAAAGGACTATAACATGGTAAAATGAGAGAGTGAGATGGTAAGTTTAAATGAATTGAATAAAAAGAAAGATTTATGATGTTAAATAGTCTACGATTCCGCAAATGGCATTTACAATTATAGTGTGGTTTTAATTGATTACGGAAAAAGTGTTTATGTAAAAAAAGGGAATATGTTAAAAAGAAAAATTTGCCCGTAATTTAATTAATCTAATCACTGTGATTGTAACTGCGCTTAATATCATAATCAATGTTAACAATACCGGTGTACAACGGGCTGTTACATTTTATGGTATCAGAGCAGTTTTGTTTAGGGAACTCTGATTGTTGTGTATGTTGTATCTTGTGTGCCATAGCTATCTGTGAACTATTTATGATTAATGTATATGTGATTCCTCAGTGTGGGTCTGATCAACTCATTCCTTTGTGTTACATGTACAGATATCATGAGTAGGGCACGAGGTCGCCGTGGGGCACGTGGTGCAGGTCCTTTGCCACCGGATCCGGTCACTGCAGCACTGAATGCTCTGCAGGCGGAAACGGCTGCAAATAGAAATATGACAGAGAACCTGATGAAAGCTAATCAGGATATGATGCAGGCCTTTATGGCTGAGATGAGGGCGGATAGAGGTCGTCCTAGGAGGGAGAATACACCTCCACACACGGCTACGGTGACTCCTACACCGACGCCATCTGTTACTCCTCAACAGGGGGAGAGTGGGGCTAGTCACCACACTGGTGAGGCTAGTCATCATACTACTACTGATCCGAGCTATATTCCTGATCCGTCATCTGTTGCCCAATCTACTGGGGCTGCTGGGCAGGTGCTTGATAATGCTGACGATGAGCGTAGGCTCATATCTTTTAGGAAACATAAGCCACCCGCATTTCTGGGGTCAAGGGACCCAAAGGAGGTCACTGCTTGGTTGAGGGGTATGGACAAGATTTTTCAAGTTATGAGGTGCCAAGATCCGCAGAAGTTGTTATATTCTGTTTATATGCTGGAGGGTGATGCCCAAGAGTGGTGGGACAATGTGTCTCGCCCATTTGTTATTCAGGGTGAGGTTCTTACTTGGACTCTGTTTGAAGGATTGTTTCACGAAGAATATTTTCCCCGCGATGTTCGGGAGGCAAAGCAAGGAGAATTTGATAATCTGGTACAGGGAGTTATGACTGTGGATGCCTATGTGGCAAAATTTAATGAACTTGTCAAGTTTGCTAACTATGTAGGTACTCTACCTACTCCGGAATTCTTGTCAGCTAAATTTCAAAGAGGGCTGAGTGAGAAGATTGCTAAGAGGATGTCTAATACTGCGGTGAGAAACTTTGCTGATTTGGTGACCCAATGCAAAAGGGTCGAGACTGTTTATGGAAGGTATCCGAAATCTGAGTCGGCAAAAGAGCAAGTTGTTAAGAGGACACCTGGTCCTTCTGGTAATACTAACAGAGGAGGTTTCAATAATAATAATAGAGGTAGGGGGTTGCATGTGAGGCAGCCTCCTGGTCAGTTCAAGAGGGGTGGAAATACTGGTGGTGGTGGTGCTTCGAACAGATATTTTACCCCACAATGTGGGAAGTGTGGGAAATACCACAGAGGTGTATGTGGTGCTGGTACGTCGAACTGTTTTAGATGTGGTCAGAGTGGCCACTTTGCTAGAAATTGTCCATCTTCTTCGGGGCAGGCTGCGAATCTGCAGGCCTTGCCGCCAGCTACTACTACTGCTGCTCCTATTGCTGTTGTTCCTACTGTGGGACGAGTTTATACTACAAATGCGCAACGTACTGAAAAGGCTCCGAATTTGGTTAAAGGTATAATTTTTCTATCTAATGTTGATTTGTCTGTATTGTTTGATTCGGGAGCAACACATTCATTTGTGGCGGACTATGTGGCTAAGGCGTTGGACTTAAAGGTAACACGGATGGTTCCTCCGATGCGTATTACTACCGCTACAGGAGAGGTTAGTGAATCGTCTTGGATTTGTGAAGATGTGAAGTTCACTTATTTAGGCAGGGGTTATACCATTGATTTAATTATCTTACCCCTGGCCTCTGTCAATTTGATTTTGGGGATGGATTGGTTGTCTCGGAACTGCGCAATGATTGATTGCTGCGGAAAGAGGTTGTTGCTATCTCACGAGAGGCCGTCTGTTTGTCCGTCCTTGTATTTGTCTGTCAGTCAAACTGTGAAAGCCTTGAAGGCTGGAGATTTGGGTTATGTCTTGTTGGGCGGATTGGTGGGTGATAAAAAGGAGGAGATTTCTGCTATTCCAGTTGTTAATGAGTTTGAGGATGTATTTCCGGATGAGATACCGGAATTCCCGCCTGAGAGAGAGATTGAATTCTCGATTGATTTATTGCCTGGTGTGGGGCCGATCTCCTTGGCTCCATACCGGATGTCGCCACTTGAGTTGGCTGAGTTGAAGAAACACATTGAAGAATTATCTGCGAAGAATTTTATTAGGCCGAGTGTGTCTCCGTGGGGAGCACCGGTGATATTTGTAAAGAAAAAGGATGGTAGCATGAGATTGTGCACTGACTACCGACAGCTGAATAAAGTGACTATTAAGAACCGGTACCCATTACCGCGTATTGATGATTTATTAGATCAGTTGAGGGATGCCTGTGTATTTTCAAAGATTGATCTCCGGTCCGGATATCACCAGATTCGGATTAAACCGGAGGATGTACCTAAAACAGCTTTCCGATCCAGATATGGACATTTTGAATATCAAGTGATTCCTTTTGGGCTTACTAATGCCCCGGCGGTGTTCATGGATTATATGAACCGCATTTTCAAACCGTATTTGGACCAGTTTGTAATTGTGTTCATCGATGACATTTTGATCTACTCTAAGAGTAAGGAGGAGCACGTCGACCATTTGAGGACTGTGTTGCAGGTGTTGAAAGACAAGAAATTATATGCTAAACCGTCTAAGTGTGAATTCTGGTTGTCTGAGGTGCAATTTTTGGGTCATGTTATTTCTGCAAGTGGTGTTGCAGTGGATCCAAGCAAGATTGAAGCGGTGAGTGACTGGGAACGACCTAAGACTGTGACTGAAATTAGAAGTTTTCTGGGGCTTGCTGGCTATTATCGCCGATTTATACAAGGATTTTCTGCAATGGTTCTACCGTTGACTCGATTGACACGAAAGGATACTCCTTTTGTGTGGACCCAGGAATGTGAGGACTGTTTTCTGCTACTGAAAGAGAAATTGACCACTGCTCCGGTGTTGACTCTACCTGATCCGGAGGGTGAGTTTGTATTATATTGTGATGCTTCTAAGAAAGGTTTAGGGAGCGTGCTGATGCAGGAAGGAAAAGTGATTGCTTATGCGTCTAGGCAGTTAAGGCCGCATGAAGAAAATTATCCGACGCACGACTTGGAATTGGCTGCTATTGTGTTTGCCTTGAAAATCTGGAGGCATTTTCTGTATGGGATGAAGTTTGCTGTGTTCAGCGACCATAAAAGCTTGAAATATTTGTTTGATCAGAAGGAGCTGAATATGAGACAGCGTAGATGGGTTGAATTTTTGAAAGATTATGACTTTGAGTTGAAATACCACCCGGGAAAAGCTAATGTTGTGGCAGATGCATTGAGTAGGAAGTCTGTCAATTTATCTCATATGATGATGTGGGACAATGAAGTGATTGAGCAATTTCGTGACATGAAAATAACGGATTTCTTTGCAGGGAGAATGTGTGATATGGAGTTAACTCGGATTGAGAACGAGCTGCACGAGAAGATTAAAGAGACTCAGATTCGCAATGAAAGTATAAAGTATTTGAAAGGCCAGAGTGGCATATCTGTTAATGAACAGGGACTATTGTTATATCAGGGCAGGATTGTTGTGCCCAAGGAACTTGCAGAGGAAGTTATGACTGAGGCCCATAAGGGTCAATATGCTATCCACCCAGGTGCCACAAAAATGTACCAAGATTTGAAAGTTAAGTTCTGGTGGCCTGGGATGAAAAGGGATGTTGCCGAGTACGTATCTAAGTGCTTGGTGTGTCAGAAAGTGAAAATAGAGCATCAGAAACCTGCTGGATTACTTCAGCCGCTGGATATACCTGAATGGAAATGGGAAAGTATTTCAATGGATTTTGTTGTGGGATTGCCGCGAACTCAAGCTGGTTATGATTCGATTTGGGTTATTGTGGACCGACTCACGAAGTCTGCACATTTTCTACCAGTACGAGTGGATTTCACCACAGAGAAGTTGGCTACACTGTATGTTAAGGAGATTGTGAGAATCCATGGGATACCGATTAGCATTGTGAGTGATCGGGACCCAAAGTTTACTTCACGATTTTGGGGAGCTTTGCAGCAGGCTTTTGGCACTCAGCTTCGACTGAGTACTGCTTATCACCCGCAGACTGATGGTCAGACTGAGAGGACCATACAGACACTTGAGGATATGCTGAGAGCTTGCACACTGGAACAGGGTAATGCCTGGGATAGGTACTTACCACTGGTGGAATTTTCTTATAATAACAGTTTTCATTCCAGTCTGGGTATGGCACCGTATGAGGTTTTATATGGCAGGAGGTGTCGTACGCCCACTTGTTGGACTGAGGTAGGCGATAAGGAAAGATTTGGTCCGGATTTTGTGCAGGAAACGACAGTACAAATTGAAATGATCCGAGAAAAATTGAAACAGGCACAGAATCGGCAGAAGAGCTATTATGACAATAAGCATAGACCGCTGGAATTTGAGGAAGGTGACCATGTTTTTGTACGTTTGTCGCCGGTCACAGGTGTTGGCCGTGCGTTGGGTGTGAGGAAGCTGAGTCCACGATTCATTGGGCCATATCAAATTATGAAAAGAGTAGGATTGGTGGCCTATCAGCTTGCCTTACCCCCACAGTTATCTAATTTACATGACGTTTTTCATGTGTCGCAGTTGCGACGTTATGTTCCGGATGAATCACATGTCGTGATACCGGATAATATTGAAATCAGGGAGAACTTGAAGACTCCCATCGGTCCTATTGCAGTATTGGATCGCAGTGAAAAGCGATTGAGAAGTAAAGTGATTCCCATGCTGAAGATTCAGTGGGAAGGCCGCACACCTGAGGAGGCTACTTGGGAGCGGGAGGACGAGATTCTCCGGCTGTATCCTGAGTTAGCGAGCAGGTATGATTTAATTTTGCGGACAAAATTTCAAAAAGGTGGGGTGAATATAACACCTCAAATATTTAAATGTGTGTTTTAATATTATATTGTGAAAAGAAAGTTGGTGGATTAGTGAAAATCCAAGGATTATGGCCAAAATGGGCAAAAAGGGCAAAATGGTAATTTGCCAACCGTGTGTTCTGAGGCTTAAATACCGAGTTAGAGATTTCATATGACAAAAGTAACACTGGAAATGGAATCAGGGCGAAAAATTGAGTGAATAGGCAAATTTGGGAAAAAGTGATGAATAGTGATTTTTAAGTGTTAAAATACTGTGGTGTGAGTGTACCGATAGGTGTGAAATTTTTATCAATATTTTGGAGAAATAAAAATATGTCATGGATTGGAAAAATATGTAGATTAAGAATTTATGATCGGAAATTTTATCGGAGTTAAAGTTAGATCGCGTGTGGGACCCGTGTGACCGAAGTCACTTGGCCCCACCCCTTTTTCTTCTTCCTTCTTTCTCTTTTCCTCTCCATTCTCTCGCGCCCCTCCCCTGCACAAGAAACCCAAAACCCCATTTCTTCACCATTTCACTATTTCTTCAATTCTTCACCGAATCGCTTGATTTTGGTGTTGAAATCTATTGTAAACAACCTTCCAAAGCCATTGGTAACACTTAGAACCCTTGAATCCATCTCCTTGGCCGCGTTTTTGGCAAAATCAGATTCGACCCACTTGAGTTTTTGGAGTTTTCTTGGAGTTTTGATCTTCTAATGGTTTAGTGAAGCCTTGGTGGTGATCATACAACACATTGTGAGTATATTTGTGGTATTTTTATGGTTGATTTCATAGATCTAGAAATTTATGTTCAAACCTTTGATTTTAGATGTGTGATGATAGAGAGCCCAAATGGAAAAATGCTATTAGATGAAAAGGCCTTAGAATCATGCTTGTAAGCTAGAAATGCTACGATAATTTTTGGTAAAAAATATAGGTTTTTAACTTAGGCAAAATTGAGGAATTTTCATGGAAAAATGAGTTTTGGTGTAATTTGGATTGGATGATTGTTGTAGGGTGCCTCACACGGACGGAATTGTGAAAAGTTGAATTGGAGCATACGTTTGGAACGGATTGCTTGTATTGAGGTAAACTCTTGGAACTTGGGTTTAATCCCTAGTGTGCTCCACCACACCTAGTGGAAGGTAGTGGTTGGATTATGTGGTTATGACATGGTGTGATTGTGTGCTTGTATGCATATTGCTTGTATTTTGTGAAAAATTGTTTGGTCACTGGCCAGTTGACGTGTGGAGTTTGGACATCCGCTGGGTTCATCCTTGTGAGAATGCCAGTCAGGTTTTGCCGTGGAGTCGACTCTGGGAGCGGCGCCAGGATGATCCAAACGTGGGACGTCCGCCGGATAGGGCTCATGAGGAGTTCCGGTTGGGTATTGCCATGGAGTCTTCTCAACCATGGGAGAGGCGCCAGGACTGTCTCGGGAGTCATATGATGGAGTTCTTGAACATGAATCCATGCGTGGATGTTCTTGGGTGTCTCCAGTTGGATGGTGATATTGTTTTACTTGCATATTACATGATGTCATTTTATACATTTTAGTGAGCCATGGAGTGGAGAGAGCCTCTAGCTCCATTGGTTTACTGAGATATATCCGTATATCTCACCCCGTGTTTGGGGGACCACATTTTAGGTCACTACGAGCCGGGAGGAGCTTCGGGCAAGAAGCCCGTATAGTGGACATTGGACTGGCATGCGGTGCATTGGGATTGCATGACATTTTGGAGGAGTTATGGAGTGCACATAGCATACCATTAGTATTTTGAGACTTAGGTCATGAACATATTGCATGATGTTATTTCCATGCTTTTGTTAGTGTTCATGATTATATGCTAAGTCTTGTTTATGTTTCATTATTCATGGCATGGATAACTGTATATTTTGAGTGAGCATGGGACTTGTCCATTGCCACATTCATAGCCTTGAAGTCTTGGTATTCATGTTGTAAAAATGGTCCATATTTGTATGTAAATGGCCATTATTTGAGGACCTTGTAAATGATGCATGTTTTAAGGAAATTGGATGATGGAAGGGCCTAGAGCCTACATTAGGACATGATTATGCGTTATGTGGAGTACCAAGGGGTTAGGGATGGATTACACAACCTTTTTGGGGCTTAAAATGCTGTAATCTGTCATTTTGCTGCATAGTAATCGATTACCCAAGGCAGGGTAATCGATTACCATGCAACAGGGGACGAAAAATTGGCTACTGTCTTCACTGGTAATCGATTACTGGCCTTTGGTAATCGATTACCATGTGAGGTAATCGATTACCCAAAGTTGGTAATCGATTACCAGAACAGAGGATTGAGAAAATTGGCTACTGCCTCATTTTTGACAGGTGGTAATCGATTACCACCCACTGGTAATCGATTACCACAGTGTAAATTTTGAAAATTCAGGTTTTTCTAGACTATAATAAAGGGGCTTAACTTGATGGGTAGGACTCCAAATGGTACGTGGTTTGAAACCACGCGTAGACAACGTAAAGGACTATAACTTGGTAAAACGTGAGAGTAAAATGGTGAGTCTAAATGAATTGAATAAAAAGGAGAATGAGTGATGTTAGCAAAAAGTATGCTTCCGCGTATTGCTTTTACAATTATAGTATTGTTTTAATTGATTACGGAAAATGTATTTGTAACATCCCGGGCGCTGACGAGGGCGGGGAGTGATCGCCGGTGCGCAAGGGCACGGACAAGGAGCGGCTCCTGGCAGGCTTCCAGCGACGGGGGTACATGAATGAATCGAATAACACCGGAATGAGAGGGATTCCAGAGACTGTGCTGGTATGGGACAGTACAGTTGGGAATGGCTTATAAGAATTAATTGGTACTACCTATACTAACAAGATGCATCTACTTTTCGGTAGCCCGGATCGGAAGAACTCCACAGTTAAGCGTGCTTGACTTGGAGCAATTCTGGGATGGGTGACCTCCTGGGAAGTTTTCCCGAGAAGTGTGCGAGTGAGGACAAAGCACGCTGAAAAGTCTCGTGTTAGTGTGTGGGGACAGTCGTTAATCCTTGCAAGTTGCCAGGCGTTACAAGTGGTATCAGAGCAGGGCCTCTCATCCAGTACGGTGTGGTTCGAGGACGAACCAGGCGGAAGCTGGTGGGCATGTAACATCCCGGGCGCTGACGAGGGCGGGGAGTGATCGCCGGTGCGCAAGGGCACGGACAAGGAGCGGCTCCTGGCAGGCTTCCAGCGACGGGGGTACATGAATGAATCGAATAACACCGGAAAGAGAGGGATTCCAGAGACTGTGCTGGTATGGGACAGTACAGTTGGGAATGGCTTATAAGAATTAATTGGTACTACCTATACTAACAAGATGCATCTACTTTTCGGTAGCCCGGATCGGAAGAACTCCACAGTTAAGCGTGCTTGACTTGGAGCAATTCTGGGATGGATGACCTCCTGGGAAGTTTTCCCGGGAAGTGTGCGAGTGAGGACAAAGCACGCTGAAAAGTCTCGTGTTAGTGTGTGGGGACAGTCGTTAATCCTTGCAAGTTGCCAGGCGTTACAGTATTGATGTAAGAAAAGGAATATGTTAAAAAGAAAAATTTGCCCGTAATTTAATTAACCCAATCACTGTGATTGTAACTGCGCTTAATATCATAATCAATGTTAACAATACCGGTGTACAACGGGCTGTTACAATATATGATATGGACCAACTCAAAAAATACAGAACAAACAGCAATCACAGGTAAACAGTGGTCTGAATATTCAATTCTCCATATATTTATCAGTGACAAATATAATCAGAGACAATTTAACAGAGACACTACGGAAGAAAGAAGATTACATTGAAACAAAGGGAAATTAACAATGCAAAAAGACAAAAGATAGGTGTGAGACAATTGGAGAGGCTTCACTCTCACCCAAGGTTGCAATCCAACTTCCCAGATCATTTCCCCAAGTGCCCAGCACCACTTCTTCACCATCTAGCGTAACTAACTTGCTCCTTCCGCACTTGCATTCTGTTGGAGGGCATTCTCGTCCATGTCTTCACTTGGACCATTAGCCTTGCCACTCACAGCCTTTTTACCCACCCATAGCATTAAAGCCCCAAATCCTCCTATTTCCTTTGGTAGACTTGCACGGGTGGTGTTGTATCAATATAATATAAAACCATCAATATGACCTTCACCTAACAGCTTAAGATTTTGGGTTGAATTGGTTTTTTATATGGTATTGGAGCCTCTGGGAACAAATGATCATAAGTTCCATCCTCACCACTCTTATTCTATTAATAAATAATTAAATATTATGGAGCTTCTTAGCATAGGTAGGACCATAGGAGGGAACTATGCATTGTCCGCTCTTCAAGTCCAATGAGCTCTTGCGTGAGGTGGGCGTGTTAGAAAAATTGAATATAAAAACTATTAAGTGGCCTTAATCTAACATTTTAAGCTTTTAGGTTGAACTGATTCTTTACACTAATTAAAATAAACAAGAAAGCCACAAGGAATGAGGTTAAAAATATGCAAAGAAACAAATGGCTACTTGTAGGTTGTAGCCGATGGACCATATTTTTAAGGGCCTATCTGTTCCCTAACACCCAAATTTTGAAGAGAAACATTTTAAGCTTTTATAATTGTAGAGGAAGATTGAGGTAAAAATCTAAGATATCATCAAAATTTGGCAATACAAATAAAACATATTTGCTTTATCTTAAAAAAAACAACTTACAGATTGACCCATGGTTTATTCCACCTTAACCTGAATTATTGAAGGACAAATTGTGTAGGTTGATGGATTGAAAGTTAAAAAAACAAAAAAATACCACCAAAATAGATTGGTTAAACGGAGTAACATGTTGAGTCGACCGATTTTGCTACCCTTATTTTCTTACATGATTAATTTTGTATGTGGTTTCTGAACAAGTTTGTCAATTTCAAGCCTATCAATCTTTCACTGTATAAGATACTTGAAATTCTTAAGTTTGAACATGCACAAAATCCAACTACTGCTAGAGTAGACTATTTACTATGCATGTTTTTATTTAGAACATTATTGGTATTACTAAGTATAATTCTTATTCAAAATGAAATTACAAATTATGTATTCCCAAATATATATAAGTATAATTTTTTTTCTCTCTTCATAAAACATATTAGTACAAGTGTTGTATTTTTATTGGGCAGATGTAGGTAAGATAATAGTATATTAGAAATTTCGGCTTTGAGAAATCAATTTTTTTTCTTAACATTTTTTTTGAAAATTATATATATATATATATTTTTTATTTTAGCTCCTCTGAAGCATTATTTATTCTTCTCGTTCCGACCCAAACAAACTCTTCCAAACTTCTAACTTCATCATAGCTTTTAAGTTTTAACGCAGCTACGTATAAACTCAGTTGAAGAAATCATGCATATTACAGGATATCGGAAAAAGTTTATTCCGATAAAAAAAAAGATGGCAGGACTGAAGGTTATGACTTTTACCCAAAAAGGAAGACCAGAATGGGGAAGACAGAGCTAAGGATTTCAGGTCACAATGTTTAAATAGTTCCCCGGGACCAAGGTTATGTGCAGATAAGAAATTTACCTGTCTCTCACGTGTTTACATGCAAAAAATGTAACTGTTGATCATGGGAGTCAGTGGCGGACTTGCTTTGTTGCCCCGTGCAGACATGAACTTTCAAATAATTTTTTTTGAGTAAATACCTTTTTTGGTCTTTAGCAAATCTCATGATGCTCGCTTTAGTCCCTAACAACGCTGTTCGTAGTCCCTAAAAATTCAAAATAGACCCATTTAGTTGAAATCGTGGTCCCTCACAAATTCAAAAAAGATCCACGTTAGTCCCTCAAAAGGACTAAAATGGGTCCACTTTGAATTTCTTAGGGACCACGAATAGCCTTTTTATTTGCTAGGGACTAAAGCGGGCATCATAAGATTTGTTGAGGACCGAAAAAAGTATTTACTCTTTTCTTTACAAAAGGGATAATTAGGTAAGAGTAAAGCTTTTTTTGGTTCGTTAATAAAAAATACGGTTTCCACATTCGTCCCTTACATAAAAAAAATAGTCCTGAGGTCCTTAAGAAATTCAAAGTGGACCCATTTAGTTGAAATTGTGGTCCCTTACAAATTCAAAAAGTCCCACATTAGTCCCTCAAAAGGACTAAAATGGGTCACTTTAAATTTTATAAAGACCACGATAATAATTTTTTTTATTAGCGACTAAAGTGGAGACTGTGTTTTTTGTTAGGGATCCAAAATGGATTTTACTCATTAGGTAAAGATGAAATAAAGATGAAAAAAATTCCTTCTCCAGTTCTCGTACTTCCCCTTGCATCATCAACCGGCCATGTTTTTTGGGGTTTGCTTTCAGCTTTTGTGCCTTATTATAGCTTAAAAAAGAGGATTGATACTGGGTTTGACATTCTCAAATGAGTTAATCTCTAGAGATTATGGCCTTCCCTGTGATTTTGCTTGCCTTCTATACAGGTAGTGTTGACTTTTTTATTCACCATAATAAATAGAACGATGATATTTGATGGTACACAGTGGCGGACCCAGGAATTTTATTGAGGGGGCGAAAAATGAAAATACCTCTTCATAATTAAAAGTACTTCAAATACAATACAGACCTAATATGCAAAAATACTCTACGTGTTTTCATATTGTTAAACTCATCTATAATTGAATCCGTGCTAAAACTCAAAACAATTTCTTTTTCAATGTATGTAATCAAAGAATCATTAAGAAATTGGTCTTCCATTCTATTTCGAAGCCTAGTCTTGATTATCTTCATAGCTGAGAAAGATCTTTCTGTAGTTGCTGTAAAAATTGGAAGAGTGAGTACAAGTCTAATCACTCTATCAATAAGAGGGTAAATAATGGACTTTCCAGTTCTTGCTAGCCCTTGACATAATTCTGATGTAGTTGATAAATTAATCAAATATGGATGTTTAGGAATGTCAAGATCAAAATGTTGTAACTCCATCTTTAAATGCAATTTTTCCTGTTCTGTGAAATCTCTAGAATAAAATTTACTAACAAGTTTGCAAATATCATCACTGTTAAATGAATTCTACCTGTTTCTTGGATCTAAAGCCATGCTCAAAGCAAGTAATTCTACAGTATTATCATTGAACCTGCTATTTGATTCTTGCAATTGATAATCAATTGTAGCACAAAAGATATTTACCCTATAAATTTTTTCAGTAGAAAAATCACCTTGTTCATTTCGAGCACGACCTCTCATTCTAATATATTTTGCACTCATATCTGGAATGTAAATGTCATGTTTTATGCAAAATTCTTGAACATGAACCAAGAAAGCTTCCCAGCCTGTCTCTCTTAATTTCTGAAGTAACTCTTTTGTAGTTGAACCAAGATGTAAAGCATTTGAAATATTCAAAAGCCATCATTAATTTCAGACCACAAATAATAACCAAGAAGCTTATAGCATTAATCATTAATTTCAAAAATAAAATCCTTCTTCCTTGGAGATTTAGAATACTTATTTAATTATTTCCTTTATTAATACTGATTTTTCAAATTAATTTTTGAGTTTAAATCACAAATCAAATCTTTATTTATTTTTTTATATTAAATCACAAACCCAGAACTTAGAGGCTTCTGTGTTTATCCGCTCTTATAATACCATTCTTGCAAATTTAAATTGTGTTTGTGAGAAATAAAATAGGTCAAATGAGATGTCATTGCATAGATCTCGAAAAGTTATGTGAAATCAAAAAAAAGAATTATCTGATTTGGATACCCGAGTCTAATGTTATGGCCTTCAGAAATTTTACGATTAAATTGTAATATTTATTTTTTTAAAAAAAATTGTGACACGTGTCAACACTTGATAAGTGACGCCTAAAGTAGGCGTGATTGCCTCTTGAGTGACGCCCAATTTGGCGTAATTGGTGACGTCCAAATTGGGAATGATATTATGCAATAAATATGTAATTAGTTCCAAAACTGTCATAAATTCATAATTTTTTATTTAAAAAACAATATATAAATTTTTTTGCCATTTTTCACATCAATAGTGGAATGGGAATAGAAACAGAAAAAAGTTGAGTGTTATGTGATATGGAGGGGAATTTTATATTAAATTTTTTTTATAACAAATAATTTAATAATATTACTCAAATTTTATTTTTTATATATATATAAAAAATTCTTTAAATTGGGGGGCAGTGCCCCCTAGCCTCCCCAGCTCCCCCCTGTGTACAAGAATATATTCTCATATTTGGTAAGATTTTTTTGGGGGGAGGGAGAGATAAATGATTGGTCAAACTATTGTCTGCAGCTTGTTATGGAAGCAACTAGATTCTGAGCGGGTTCTCCTCGTATCCACCATCACAACGTCAACATCCAAGATCACTCTCTCCATAACAAGCCATCACATCCTTGTATCCATGGTTGACAACTCGTCCATAACAACATCCATGACCATCACATCATCGTATCCACAATCGCACCATCGAACGAAGGCGCTTCGCCACAAGGAGAGATAGCTCATAATCGCGAGTTTTCCATTTCTTGGAAAGATCCATAACGATGAGGGTATCTTCAATCTCCAAATGAAAATAAAATTTGAATTAAGAAATCAAAATGAGAATTGGAGAGTGGTTTGTTTTGGTTATCACTCCTCGAAATTTTAAAACCGATACATTAATAACGGTTATCACATTTATTCCAATTATAAAAATCGTAAAATTTTGATATTACTAATATATTAATGGTTACAAAATTAATAATAATAATTATCGTCATAACTAACCATAACTGCTGAGCGTTATAACTACAATCACCATTAATTAAGGTTACAACTTTTCAAATTATGACACACCATCAGCAATCAATGATAATCCCATACATAACGGTAATCACATTTATTCCAATTATAAATCCAACTGCCCTATTTGTTAAAATTTTAAATATTACTAAATATATTAATGGTTGAGAGCAAAATTGTAATGCCCTATTTGTTTCGATTTCATTGTTTATTGGAAAATTTGAACGATTTTTCACTTTGGGATGGATTTGGCCTATTAAGAAGTCCAATTCTCCAACTATTCAGTCGATGCCTAAATCTGAGTCATAAAAATAATTCCATTTATAACCAAATAAAAGTAAGGTGGTAGCAAAGCATAAATTGGGTTGCCAGACACTTAGTTCTGAATTCCCTCCCTAACCTGAAGTATGACCAAATTGAGTGTTAGAAGCACAAACAAAGATATATTTGTGAATGACATATTTGAGTTTCTTATTCTTTTACCAAGGTAAATGGCAAATTGCTGAAGTGGACTGCTGGGGGAAGTTTAGCGAAGCTGATGTAGGATCAAAGCTGGATGATTAAATCCATAGCAGACAAGAAACATAGAGAGAGAATAGGATGGGCTGAGAGTTCTGAACACAGCCAAAAGAGGTCCGGTCTCTGGTTAACAACCAGGAAATTAGACAAAAAGTTTCTGTTAATAATCAGTAGTTTCTTCCATTCCACCATGTTCCCCTTGATTAGTGGGCTCAGTACCATAAAAGTATTTTTCCATCATCTCCATCTTCAAATTCATCCTCTAGTCAACCTTACTGAATGTTCTTTACAGTTTGGATTGTGGTCACCTTTTGGAATCATCATACAAGATTCCACTTGATTTCTTGCAGATTTCTCACTTTTGCATAAGTTGCACAATGTGTTTTTTATCTTTTTATTTTTTTGAGCTTGGGTAAGCCTAAGAACTTGAATTGTGGAGAAGCACATTGGAATCTAAAGGATTCACATTAAGTCGAAGCAAGATTGAGTATCTGAAGTGTGAGTTTTCTCTGGTAAGAGATGTAGACCAAGATCCTGTGCATCTAAGTGGTCAAAAGGTACCCAAGAAAGACGCCTTTAAATACCTGGGCTCCATTTTGCAAAAAGGTGGAGAGATTGATGAGGATGTAAACCATAGAATTAGAGCAGAGTGGATGAAATGGCGCAGTGCATCTAGGTTTTTGTGTGACCGCAAAATCCCCCTTAAGTTAAAAGGAAAATTCTATTAAACAACAGTAAGACCTGCAATGCTATATGGAGCTGAATGTTGGCCAGCACATAGGCAACATGAGCATAAAATGGGAGTAGTAGAGATAAGGATGTTAAGGTGGATGTGTGGTTATACGAGGATGGATAAGATAAGAAATGAAGATATTCGACGAAAGATAGGAGTACTACCGGTGGCTGAGAAGATGAGAGAACATAGATTGAGGTGGTTTGGGCACGTAATGAGAAGGCCCCTGTATGCTCCCGTAAGAACAGAAGTGTGTTATCAAGAGCTCAACACAAAAGCTATAAGCATGGTGGAGGGTTAGACCCGTTGTTATTCCTATGTTCCAGATGGTCCCTTTTTAGTCCTTTTCCTCTTCATTTCCCCCTCTTCTTCTTTTCCCTTTCTTTTTTACTTTTATATATATTATTACTATTTTTTTATTTTTTATTGTTTCAACCTTTTTGTATCTTTTATTTGGGTTCATTTACCACCGACCCCAATTAATTTGGGATAAAGGTGTTGTTGATGTTGATGTTGATGTTGGGTAAGCCTAAGAACTCTTGTTCTATGTGCTACCATAACTAATATGGGTCAAATTCAAATTTGTTAACCTAATTGATGTAAGGTAAAATCCTTAGGATTAAATCTATTGTAGACAAAAAATATATAGAAAAAAATGATTTATAAAAATGGATTTGGCTCCTCTAAAGTGAAGGGTGGTCTTTAGAGGGAAAAGTGAGGAGTTATGATCATTGATGAGAACATCAAGGGAGTGGATTTTAACAGTATAGTTTATTCTACATGTGCATGTATTTTATCACAATCTCAGCTGTTGATTCTTCAATCAACGATTATAACTGCACTTTTCGCTCTAAAGTGCATCCCTCACTTTAGAAGAGCCAAATCCTTTCAAATCAGCCCTAATAGAGCTGGTGTTCTGGTCAGCCGCCTTCTTCCTGGTCATGGCTCAAGTGCTTGGGGTGAGTCATGAGTGGGGATTTGGATAGAAGTTATCTATATAAACTAAAAAAAGCAAAGATTGGGAGGTTATTGGTTGATGAGAGATTTGAGGAAATTGTGGACCTGATTGACAATTCAGCTTCTATGAATCTAATGACAACATTTGGTACTGTGTATTGTGTTTAATATTGGTAGAATATCAGGTATATACTGTAGAATCAGTTAGGATTAATTTTACCAGGGATTGAATCATTATAATTAATATCCACACTAATATATAGAGAGACTATGTGTGGTCTGTTATAGACACAAATTCACCCGGTCAGATTTCTTCCCTGAAATTCAAGTAATATTTTTATACTTAATTTCATGTATTGTGCAGGATAAATTCTTTTGCAGTAAGTCACTATTACTATGTTGATGTGTAATACTTTGTTTCTTCAGGTTCCCTAATTGGGCTTTCAGTTTTTTATTGTTGAGGATGGTGCTGGTCTTGGCCCTGGGTGATTTGCATGTGCCCCACAGGGCACCTGATCTGCCTGCGAAGTTCAAATCCATGCTTGTCCCTGGCAAGATCCAGCATATTATTTGCACTGGAAATTTATGTATCAAAGTATGTATAATTTTCTGCCTTACTGTAACTAATAATACTGATCCAATTTGAATGTTTCTATGTTACATTTTTGGAGTACAATGGATCACCTCTATTATATATTTTTCAACTTTTATATTATGATGCAACAAAGGGCCACAGGGTTTTGAAGGGCCATTGTTTGCTTGTCTTGCATTCTTTCCTTTTATTTTCTATGAAGTGAAGTGCTTTTCTCTTGAATCTTGTATTTGTAGCGTTTGAGTTCATTAGGAGAGGCTGACTCCTATTAGAATTTAAGCCTTTATTGGTTCAACATCAACGTCACTTTTTTCCCAAACTAGTTAGGGTCAGCAGAAGGGCCGGCTTGGCTCAGCGGTAAGCTTGCTTGCCATGGTGTGTCAGGTCGCGGGTTCGAATCAGTCTCTCTGCAAAAAGCAGAGGAAAGACTGCCTAGAGTATTCCTTTCCCCAGACACTCACGAACTGGGTTTTGAACTGGGTTGGCCCTTAGTTAGGGTCAGCAATTGATGAACCCTAATAAAAAGCACGAAAAGATTGAGGGAAAGGAAAAATAAATGATAGATGACAAATCTGATGCATCGGTACTTATCGTTTTTTTTTAAGGAATGCCATGACAAATCTTTGATCTATTGTTTCATAAAGTGTCAATGAAGTGGTAGTTGGGTAGAAAACCAATGACTTTTGAACAATTTTTGAAATTGGGAATGCCTATACATACGGAAGGCTGGTAATTGTCCTTGTGATTAGTGGTGTAATCATGGTGGGGGCCTGTGGTACCCCTGGACTTTTTCTATAATATGCAATATCCTTTACTTTCAAAAACTGAGTTTGAAAGGTTTTTCATGGGCTTATCCCATTTCATGACAATATTTTTTAACATAATATACATTATATTTAATGCATCTAAGCTTGATTGATTGCCTCCCTTAAGACCAGTGATGCTTTCTTTGTAATCAAAAGGTGCCAATCAAGCATAAAGGAAAAAGTGTGAACAAAAGCATAAGATAAATGTTGCAGAGATGAGAGTTTTGCAGTGGATGAGTGGATGTGCAAATCATGAATGAATATATTGTAAGAAAGTAGGGATGGCTCCTATTGAGAAAAAACTGATAGAATCTTGCCTAAGGTGGTTTCTACTGTGAGAAGAAGACCAATAGAAGCCTTAGAAGGTTTGATTTGATGGAGGGAAACCTAATAAATAGAGGTGGAGAGTAGACCAAGAAAAACTATAATAGAAACTATTAAAGAGACTTAAATCTAAATGACCTTTCTTGAGTTTTACTTTCTTATGAGCACAATGGTGTCATTTGATTCATGTAACTGACACCACCTAGTGGAAAAGGCTTTAGTTGTTATTGTTGCTGATTAGATTTCTCTTTTCGGTTATTGCTCCTATTTATTTAAATAAAAGGACAAGATCATTTTACATCAGTGTAAGTTACACTTTCAATCTTGACCGTTGATCTCATTTATATCTAATGGCTCCAATTTATTAGATATGTGAGCTGTTAGATGCAAGCATATCAATGGTCAAAATTAGATGTAAGACTTCTTATTCTTATACCGGTATAAATTGATCATATCCCTTAAATAAATTGTTTATTCATTTACTAGGGCACAATATATGCAGATGCCTGAAAGCAATAGCTTCAATCACAGTAGAGAAATTGTTTGTTGTTTTTAGCTAGCGTTGAATTATGTCTAAATAAGGAAATTATTTTCCGCACTCCCGTAGTACTGAACATTCAGTGCATCACCTATTAAAGTTAGGAAAAAGAGAGTCATCTAAGTGTATTTACTCTACCCATTTCTTTATTAGAAATGTCATATGTGTCCCACTTGTTTCTAGTTTTAGTAAAGGAGTGTAGTGTTGAAGATTTACTCCTAAATAAGATTGGTAAGAGTCTGAGATTTAATTGACTTGTACGTTTTGCAAACTTATTGTTGAGAGAAAGTTGAACATGTTCTAAGTAACTTACTAGAAAATAGTTTAGTTTAGCATTTTGCATTTAGCATTTAGCATGACCTCGCTGCAGTTAGTCGTGTTTTTAGTGTGAGATCCATATTTGTATGTCATAAAATATCTGGTTTAGAGATTTGGTCCGGATTAAGAGAAAGAAATCGTATGATCATTCCACTGCTTTTGGTAAATGTGGATCAGATAAAAGAAATTGCTGGAAATTATGAAGGAACTCCCTACTTGTAGCACTTGTCAGTTCTGAGATTTGAGCTTTCAAAGTAGTAAATATCTTTCTTGAATCCACTTTCTCATAGTAATAAAGTTCTTCCTCTCTACACTACCAATCATCCTCTTTGATTCCTCTTGTAGGAAATCATCTATTGAGAACTTGGCAATACAATTAAGTTCGAAGTCATTTTACTAATAGAAATGTGATTACATGCTAATTGAGGGACATGCAAAACAGAGTGTAACATAATCATCTCGAAGAGTTTAGTTGACCCATTCCTAGCAATTTGGGAAAATCTTCAATATGTTATTTTTACTCAGGAGTACCTATTACACAGGGTATAGGAAAAAATATGATCTCGAGTTACCTGTCATGTAATCAGAGACCCTAAAGTCAAATATCCAATGAGTATTACTATTATTAGGAAAGACAGTATCTTAGTGGGCTGATTGCTGGTTGCCATGCTAGGTTGGGTACCAGTGGTTTAATTTAGAAGTTCATAAGTTGTTCAATTTGAACCCTACCAAGGAAGACTATACCTGATTCAATTGGGTCTTGACTTTCTTCTGCCTTGTCTTCAATCGAAATTTAATATCCCTAACTTGTATTTTTCCCCTTAGGCTTACCATTTTATGGTTTTCTATGAATATCCCAACAGTTGTCCTGGTTATGGCCACCTTTGTGGTTGCACTAGGGATGACCATCCCATTTCTGGTGTCCGGAGGCATTATCAAGGGTGCCTTTTATGTCTAAAGTGGACACTTCAATTGTTTTTTTTTTTCATATGAGCTGATGACTGTTTCTCCCAAGCATGACTCTTCTTCTATAGGCTTCTCTCAGAAGCTAATGCCTGTTGTCCTAGTACCCCTTCTCGCACCTTATCAAGATCTCGATTGAGGCTAGCCATGAAATGAAAATCTTTTCATCTCATCAGCCTCCAGGCATCCAAGGTCAGATTTATAGGAGAGATTTAATTCCTGTCAAAACTTTTTCATTTCATCATAATATTCGTCAATAGTCAAACCTCCTTGACATAAGAGGCACGAGAGGCATTTTCCAAGTTCAAGTAATTTTGGTTGAAAGCATCCTAGACATTGTTGGCAGTTTTGAGGAATAAGTGTGCGGCTAATTTGCGGTTCCATGGAATTCGTCAGCCATGCCTTCATGATTGAGGTGTTGATCTCCCAATTTTCGTATCTTGGGTCATTCTCAATAGGTTCTTTGATTTTTCCGGTGAGATAACCCATCTTTCCCCTTCCTTATATGACCAATGTGACTGATTGGGGTCACTCGAGAAAGTTCTTCCCATTCAGCTTGTGACTAGTGATCCGAAAGTACAAGTTTTCTCCAATTTACGAGTTCAAAGCTAGGGACATCACAAAAGAGCTATCGAAGGAAGCCATGTAAGATATTAAAAGGGGTATCTGATCCAGTATCTAAAGGGCTTACGGTTGCAGTTTTGAGGCTTAGAACAAGACAGTGAGGAGCTAATGAGAAGAATGGGACCAACGGCGTGCTGTTTTGGAAAGGCGGCACGTTGTATACACGCATCGATGAGAAGGAACACATAGACCGGTGTGTAAGGGCGCATGTCTGGTTTTTTAGTAACGGTGCTCAGAAGGATGACTGGAAGATGGCTTTTCTGGGGATTTGTGGCCTCACCTTGTTGGTTGGGGATTTGCAGAGGGTATTTTCATCCTTGACTGCACAAGATATCTTTGATGGTCCTCAGTCTAACTTTCAGCCCTGACAATGGCTAGATGAATTCGGGATCATATGATCTTGATCCCAAACAAAAACTTTGTATATATAGAGATTTCAATATATAGAGGATGCTTCTACGGACACTAATAATTACAAAATTTGATCCTAATTAAGTGAAATATCATAATTGATCCCAATGAATTAGGGATGGGATATTTTTCCTAAAAGTTCAAGGATATTGATACAAACCCACCATCGAAAGTGTATCGTACAGATAAAAATAGAAGCATTTGGGCCCTAAATGCAGAAGTTGACCCAAGTGAAGATGTTGATTACGTAGAACCTGACCTAAGTGAGGGTGCTGAGTAAGCAAAACAGAATGGAGGTGTGGGAGAGCAAGGTAGTTACGGGGGAATTGGTTAAGTGTAGTGGAGGGTGGTGCTAGAAGGAATCATCTGGAATTGGCATTGGAAGTGGAGCCTTAGGAGAGAGTGAGGCCTCTCCAATTGTCTCACATTATCTTTTTACCTTTCTGCCTTGTTGTAACATCCCGAGCGCTGATGAGTGCGGGGAGTGATCGCCGGTGTGAAAGGGCATGGACAAGGAGCGGCTCCTGACAGGCTTCCAGTGTGGGGTTACATGCATGAATGAATCGAATCGACACCCGAAAGAGAGGGATTCCAAAGACTGTACAGATGTGAGACTGCACGGTTTGGAATAGCTTATAAGAATTAATTGGTACTACCTATACTAACAAGATGCATCTTCTTTTCGGTAGTCCGGAACGGAAGAACTCCACAGTTAAGCGTGCTTGACTTGGAGCAATTCTTGGATGGGTTACCTCCTGGGAAGTTTTCCCAGGAAGTGTGCGAGTGAGGAAAAAGCACACTGAAAAGTCTCGTGTTAGTATGTGGGGATAGTCGTTGATTCTTGAAGCAGCCAGGCATTACAAGTGGTATCAGAGCAGGGCCTCTCTTCCAGTACAGTGTGATTCGAGGACGAACCAGGCGGAAGCTGGTGGGCATGTATCATCCCGAGCGCTGACGAGGGCGGGGAGTGATCGTCGGTGCGAAAGGGCATGGACAAGGAGCGGCTCCTGACAGGATTCCAGTGTGGGGTTACATGCATGAATGAGTTGAATCGACACCCGAAAGAGAGGGATTCCAAAGATTGTACAGATGTGAGACTGTACGGTTTGGAATAGCTTATAAGAATTAATTGGTACTACCTATACTAACGAGATGCATCTTCTTTTCGGTAGCCTGGAACGGAAGAACTCCATAGTTAAACGTGCTTGACTTGGAGCAATTCTGGGATGGGTGACCTCCTGGGAATAGGAATAGAAACAGAAAAAAATTGAGTGTTATGTGATATGGAGGGGAATTTTATATTAAAATTTTTTTATAACAAATAATTTAATAATATTACTCAAATTTTATTTTATATATATATATTAAAAATTCTTTAAATTGGGGGGCAGTGCCCCCTAGCCTCCCCAGATCCCCCCTGTGTACAAGAATATATTATCATATTTGGTAAGATTTTTTTGGGGGGAGGGAGAGATAAATGATTGGTCAAACTATTGTCTGCAGCTTGTTATGGAAGCAACTAGATTCTGAGCGGGTTCATAACCTTGTATATAAAGGTTAATTTAAACTTTCTTTATAAAAAAAAATTCGTGGCAAACCCCCAATTAAATGTGCAAACATATGAATTAATTTCAATTTGAGATTGAGTAGTTGGCTATATATTAGAGTTCCAAGATTCTCTCTATTAACAAGCCATTTATAATCTAGTTGTACATGGTTGAAACTAGTAATTAACAACATGTTGCACGAAGGGTTTCTAAGCGTGAGAAGAAACAATCAGTTAGATTAAGGGACTATATTGCTTAGAATAATAAAACACTTGTAAAGGGAAGGAAGTCATACGTGTCATAAGTGTCTGTTGGCATGCATACTAGTGTTGGTTAGATGTTAGTTACATGGTTAGGAGTTAGTTACGTTGTTAGAAGTTAGTTACGGGCAAGGTATGTATAAATCAGTTCCTTGTGCTTGTAAGAATTCATTCAGAAAATAATACCAAAATTCTTCTTCTTCTTCTGCTCTAGTTTCTCTGTTCTCTGTTCTCTGTTCCTCTGTTAAGTTGATACTTAACAATTGGTGCTTTCATTCCATTGGACATCAACCGTTCGGCAAAATGCGCTTACGAGTTGGCTGAGGAGATCAGTTCTTTGCAGCAAAGCGTGAATACTCGTTTTGAGGAACACCAATTGCTGATGTCTCGAGTCGAGAACAATCAATCTCGGATTGAAACACGTTTGGATGATTCTCAAATTCAAATGAATTTGATTGCTTCTCAATTGCAGCAACTCAATGCTACGGTTCTGGCTTTTGATACGCGTAATCGTGAGATTCCGATACGCCAAACTGCAGCTCCTCATTCCGAAGGTGGTACATCAACTCAGAGTGCGTCGCGTTTCGATACGGACAATCGCAATTTGTCTAGGGCCATTCGTTTGGAAATTCCATTGTTCAGTGGAGTCGATCCAAATAATTGGATTTTTCGCGCGGAATTGTTCTTTGTTCTGCAACAGATTCCTGAGGAGAGTAAGGTGCCTATTGCTGGGTTACGCATGGAGGGTTCTGCTTCAGCGTGGTATCAGTGGATGTTCAGCAGTGGTATGCTTCGATCTTGGGGGGAATTAGCGCGCTCCCTGCGTGAGAGGTTTGGGGCTTCTGCGTATACAAATCTCAAGGGCGTCCTTTCTAAATTGACCCAATCCGGTACATTGCGTGATTACATTCAACAATTTGAAACGTTGATTAATCAGGTTCCTGGCCTCGACGGCGATTTGTATTTGAGTTTCTTTGTTTCGGGTTTGCAACCGGAACTCAAGAGTGCAGTTCAATTACGCTGTCCACAGAATTTGCATCAAGCAATGCAGCAGGCACTGGCATATGATGATCATCACTCAGAACTTCGAGCTTCTTTTAATGTTGGGAGCAAGAAATGGTTTCCTAAGGGAAATGTTTCGTCTGATGCTGCTGTTGTACCTGTTCGTTCCTCCTCTAACTTTCAAAGTACACCTCCTCAAATTAGTGGTTCTAAACCACTTTTGGCCTTACCACCACCTCCGACTATGAAGAAATTTTCTCATGAAGAACTCAGACAGAAACGTGAGTTAGGTCTTTGCTATTATTGTGAGGAGAAGTGGAATGCTAAACATAGGTGCAAGAACAAGTTCTTGTTCATGGTAGGTGTTGAGGACGAGCCTCAGCCAGAAGTTGAAGAAGAGGAGGAGATTGTTTGGCATTCAGAAGACTTGTCTAGAATGTCGAGAGATGGGGCTTTACATGTGTTGGGAGATTCCTCAGGTATTCAATCCTTACAATTTATGGCTGCTATTAAGAATTGTGGAGTGTCTGTCTTAGTAGATTCGGGAAGCACTCATAATTTCATCCGTGAGGATTTAGCTTGTGAATTGAAATTGCCGATTGTTCGTGCCAAAAGAATACGCATATTTTTGGGCAATGGTGAGTTTCTTGTGGCTGATCGCATATGTTTGGATGTCCTAATTACTATACAAGGGGAATCATTCACTGTTAATTTGTGGGTGTTGGATTTAGTTGATCTCAATGTGGTGCTGGGAATGCCATGGTTGGGAGGATTGGGCAAGGTGACTCATGATTATGTGCACATGACTATGGAGTTTAGTCGGCAAGGGAGACAAGTAATTCTAAAAGGAATCCAGGAACTTGGAAATTCTGAGTTACTTAAAAGAGATGGGGAATCTGTCAAGGTCCATTGTTTTGCGTTAGTGGGAACTTATGATCAGCAGAAGCAGGATACAAATCCTGAACTCTTGGCACTTAAAAATCTTATTCCAGATATATTGTGGGCAATTCTGTTAGAGCATCAGCAGGTGTTCCAAGTTCCTAAGGAGCTTCCACCATTCCGTGGATTAGACCATGCTATTCATGTGCTCGAGGGATCACGGCCAGTGAATGTCAAGTCGTTTCGTTATGCCCATAACCAAAAAAATGAGATAGAAAAGCAAGTGTCCGAATTACTATCTTCTGGATTTATCAAGCATTCCCAAAGTCCTTATTCTTCGCCAGTTCTTTTGGTGCACAAACAAGATAATACATGGCGAATATGTGTGGATTATCGGGCCTTGAATGCTATCACGATCAAGGATAGATTTCCTATTCCCACAATAGATGAGCTCCTAGATGAGTTGGGAGGTGCCAAGGTGTTTAGTAAGCTGGATCTGAGGGCGGGTTACCATCAAATTCGGGTCTTACCTCATGATATACATAAAACGGCTTTTAGAACTCATGAAGGCCATTATGAGTTCTTAGTTATGCCTTTTGGCCTGACTAATGCCCCTGCAACATTCCAGGCAGTGATGAACCACTTATTCAAGCCATATTTGCGTAAGTTCATAATTGTTTTCTTTGATGACATCTTGGTGTTTAGTAAGACAAAGGAAGAACATGCTGTCCATTTGGATGTGGCCCTTGGTTGTCTTAAGATCCATAAGTTCTTTGTCAAGCTGTCCAAATGTGCTATAGGGGCTACTTCCATCGACTATCTTGGCCATGTTGTTTCTGATCAAGGAGTGCAAGCAGACCCGAAGAAAATCAAAGCTATGGTGGAGTGGCCTTTACCTTGCAATGTGAAGCAACTTAGAGGTTTTTTGGGCCTTACAGGATACTATCGACGCTTTGTGAAAAATTATGCAGTGATAGCTACTCCTTTAACTGATATGTTAAAGTCAACAGTTCCTTTTCATTGGTCACCAGAGGCCTGCACAGCCTTTCAGAGTCTCAAGGAAGCTATGCAAGGTATCCCTGTCTTAACCTTACCTGATTTTACTTCTCCTTTTGTGATTGAGACAGATGCTTCGAATAGTGGAGTGGGTGCAGTTTTATTGCAGCAAGATAGACCCTTATCTTTTTTTTGCAAGAAGTTGGGTTCTAGATTGGCTAATGCTTCCACTTATGTGAGGGAGCTCTATGCAATCACTTCGGCTGTTAAGCGTTGGAGGAAGTATCTACTGGGTTCATCTTTTGTGATCCGGACTGACCATAAAAGTATTAAGGAGTTATTGAATCAAACCATACAGACCACCGAACAACAGAAGTACTTGTGTAAATTGTTGGGCTACACTTTCAGAATTGAGTATAAGGCTGGGCATGCTAACATTGTAGCAGATGCACTATCGCGCATGTATGAGCAGGGAGCCATCAATGTTTTAGTTTCTGAACCAGTGTTCAACGTTTTGGAAGAAGTGCTGCAGCAGAATAAGGAGGATCCTTATTTATTGCAACAGCAGCAGCAAATTCTGTCATCTCCAGGGGGTCAGCCTTATTTGACTGTGAAGAATGGTATAGTCTATCATAAGAACCGGTTTTTATTGAGCTCCACTTCATCCTTGATTCCTGCATTAATTCGTGAGGCACATGGTACACCTACTGGAGGTCATGCTGGTGTGTTGCGCACCTTTCTGAGACTTTCAGCCACCTTCCATTGGAGTTCGATGCGCAAGGATGTGAAGACTTATGTCAGCCAATGTATAGTTTGTCAGCAAGTGAAATATGAAGCAGCAAAGTATGGTGGTTTATTACAACCATTGCCTGTTCCGGATGGCACATTTGAAGATTTGACAATGGACTTTATTGTGGGGCTGCCCTTATCACGGGGATATACCACCATTTTAGTCATTGTGGATCGACTTTCCAAGTTTGCTTTCTTTGGAAAGTTATCTCAATCTTTTACAGCAGCTGTGGTGGCTAAATTGTTTTGTGAATTAGTGGTGCAAATTCATGGATTCCCATGTTCTATAGTCACAGACAGGGATCCTATATTTGTAAGTAAGTTTTGGTCTCAATTATTCAAGTTGAGTGGCACTACTTTGCATATGAGTTCAGCTTACCATCCTCAATCCGATGGACAAACGGAGGTGACGAATAGGTATTTGGAACAATATTTACGTGCTTTTTGCCATGAGAAACCGCAAGGTTGGGCTGAGATGATTGGTTGGGCCCAATTCCATTACAATTCCAGTGTTCATTCTAGTATTGGCATGAGTCCTTATGAAGCAGCTTTTGGTAAGCCTCCATTACAAATTCCTCATTATCCTCGTGGTTTAATAAAGGTAGAAGCTGTAGAATCTACACTGCTGCAACGTGATGAGGTTCTGTCTCGGTTGAAGCAACACTTGCAGCAAGCCAGAAATAGAATGAAGGTCCAAAGTGATAAGCATCGAAGAGAACGGTTGTTTGAGGTGGGTGATCTTGTTTGGGTGAAGTTGCAACCGTACAGACAAGTCTCTATTGAAAGGAGAGCTAGTCACAAATTGGCAAAGAGATTTTTTGGACCTTATTCCATCATTAAGAAGATTAGTGATGTTGCATATCGCTTACAGTTGCCTCCTGAGTGTAAGGTTCATCCAACCTTCCATGTTTCCCTCCTCAAACCATTCAGAGGAGATGTTGCTACTCATCCAGTTCCAATGCCTCCGTTCACTGTTGAGAATCGCCCTGTACAGGAGCCTTTGGCTGTTTTGGCAGTTAGGAACGTTTTAGTGTTGGGACATACTAAGAGGGAGTACCTGGTTCAATGGACCAACTCGGTTCCCGAGGATGCATCATGGGAAGCGGAGGAGCATCTCAGAAATTGTTATCCACAGCTGGACCTTGAGGACAAGGTGGTGTTTGAAGATGGGGAGAGTGTTGCACGAAGGGTTTCTAAGCGTGAGAAGAAACAATCAGTTAGATTAAGGGACTATATTGCTTAGAATAATAAAACACTTGTAAAGGGAAGGAAGTACATACGTGTCATAAGTGTCTGTTGGCATGCATACTAGTGTTGGTTAGATGTTAGTTACATGGTTAGGAGTTAGTTACGTTGTTAGAAGTTAGTTACGGGCAAGGTATGTATAAATCAGTTCCTTGTGCTTGTAAGAATTCATTCAGAAAATAATACCAAAATTCTTCTTCTTCTTCTGCTCTAGTTTCTCTGTTCTCTGTTCTCTGTTCCTCTGTTAAGTTGATACTTAACACAACATCCATATCACTCCTCGTATCCACAATCGCAACGTCGACATCCATATCACTCCTCGTATCCACAATCGCAACATCGACATCCATATCACTCCTCGTATCCACAATCACAACGTCGACATCCATATCACTCCTCGTATCCACCATCACAACGTCAACATCCATATCACTCCTCGTATCCACCATCACAACGTCGTCCATGACATCGTCCATGACCATCACATCGGAAGCTTTGCTCCTCGCATCCACCATCACATCATCGACCATGACCATCGAACGAAGGCGCTTCGCCACATGGAGAGATAGCTCATAATCGCGTGTTTTCCTTTTCTTGGAAAGATCCATAACGATGAGGGTTTCTTCAATCTCCAAATGAAAATAAAATTTGAATTAAGAAATGAGAGAGTAGAGGAGAAGAGAAATGGAGAAATGCTGAGAATTGGATAGTGGTTTGTTTTGGTTAGGTTGACTCCTATTTATAGCCGAAATTTTAAAACCGATACATTAATAACGGTCATCACATTTATTCCAATTATAAAAACTGCAGATAAAATTTTAAATATAATTAATATATTAATGGTTACAAAATTAATAATAATAATTATCGTCATAACAACCATAACTGCTGAGCGTTATAACTACAATCACCATTAATTAAGGTTACAACTTTAAAGTTAAATTATAACACACCATCAGCAATCAATGCCTATAATCCCATACATAAGGGTACATATTATTATTATTATTATTATTATAAATTACTATTCATTTTCTGGGATATTACAGTTTCCAATCAATCTAATTGTTTAGTTTCCTTTATTTTTTCCATCTTCAATAAATATAATTTAATGAATATATTTAAATTCCAATTTCAAATTCAAAATTCAAAATTAGAATTTAAATTAATTTTATTTAAATTCAAATTTTAAATTCAAAATTCAAAATTCGAAATTAGAATTCAATATTAATTTTATTAATTTAACATTTAAATTAATTAGGTTACATCAATATTTAATATTCAAATTTAATACTTTATATTTATTTTCATCTTTGTATGGTGATGATTTCCCATATTTAATGCTTTTACTTTAAATATGGGGAATCATGACCATACAAAGATAGAAATAAATATAACCGTTGGATCAACATAATCGATCTAACGGTAAGATTGATTGGTAGTCACTTGATAGTAACGCAACTTGGTTGTCATAATATCCTTCCCCAAATAATTAAGATAACAAGCAGAGAGATGCACCTTCGTCAATAGGGTTTAACATTGAATATTAATATTGGAGATAGGCTATTACTAAGGATTTTTTTTTTTTACAATCTCTTACGATGATATCTTAACATCATTGATTTTCGCCAATCAACGGTTATGATTTTTGTAAATTAAACTCATTAATTAATTATTAATTCACAATAAATGATAACCGTTGATTGACGAAAATTAACGGTGTTAACATATAGTTGTAAGAGGTTGTAAATAAAAATGTTGTAAGTATAACCTTCCTCTTAATATTGTATTATGAAACTGTAAAACGAAAAATCAAATAAGAGTGAGAGTAATACATGTTTTTTATTTTTTATTTTATATATGGGAAGAGTAATACTAATACATGTTTTTATCACATGTATTTTTATACATTTCAAGAGTTTGAGAATGCATTTTTTAATAAAATGTTTACCACTTGTTTTTAATACATTTAAAGAATTTTATCTCTTTTTTCTTTGGAGATACTCCGATCGATTTATTGCTTCGCGATTAGTCCAATTCGAGGCGGGTCCTGTCAATAACGATTTAAATTCCTTTCAAAGACAATACTATGGAAGATTGAACACATGCTCTCACATTCAGAATTTTATCTCTATAAATATAAATAACTTTAAGAAATAAATTTCAATATAGGTAATTATTTTTCCTTAAAAAATATTGATGTTAAATAATATTTTATTAATTTTTTTGTCGTAATGACATTTATTATAGTTACTGATATTGTTCATTATCGAGTTTGTTGATTAGAAAATCTTTTAGGAGGCGTTTGGTAGAGGAGAAATGTTTTTAAATTCAGGAAATAATTATTACTGGAATGTAGTGTGAAATATATTTAGTCTGGAATGTTAGTAAAAGATGTTTCGTATGTTAAAATTTTCTCATGAATTTATGGTTTACTTTGTAAGTGTGTGTTTAGTTGGTTGTGAAATATTAATGGAAATGTGAGGTTATTTTACGAAAATAATCCCCCTTTAAATTGTACCAATCTGTTTACTATTTTTATAAAGGTTAATTTTGTCTAAAAACTTTTCCCTCAATTTCCAGTTTCCCGGAAAACAAAACATTCCATCCAATTTATGGAATTTCAATTTTGGATTCTGTACAACAAATTGCACTATCCATGATTTTCCCGGAAATCATTGGGGGGCGTTTGGTAGAGGAGAAAATTTTTTAAATCCGGGAAATAATTATTACTGGAATGTAGTGTGAAATATATTTAGTCTGGAATGTTAGTAAAAGATGTTTGGTATGCTAAAATTTTCTCGGGAATTTATGGTTTACTTTATAAGTGTGTGTTTGGTTGGTTGTCAAATATTAATGGAAATGTGAGGTTATTTTACGAAAATAATCCCACTTTACCAATCTGTTTACTGTTTTTATAAAGGTTAATTTTGTCTAAAAACTTTTCCCTTAATTTCCAGTTTCCCGGAAAACAAAAAATTCCGTCCAATTTATGGAATTTCAATTTTAGATTCTGTACAACAAATTGCATTATCCATGATTTTCCCGGAAACCATTGGTGTCTGGAATTTTTTCCTTTTTGCTTTACCAAAC
>JAVKPL010015781.1:0-130866 GCA_032173675.1 Gastrolobium villosum
GCATAGGCCCTCAGATGGAATCCACATGGAGCTCAGGTGCCAAGGGTATATTTGATTCCACTGGGAAGTGCGCGCACGACGGTGCTAAAAGCGCAAAGGAAAGGCGTTATATACGCAATATATGAATATGATAAAAAGGAAAAGGAACAAGGATATGTTGAAGTGACTGTTTCTAATTTTGTGCCTAGTTAATATTGTTATATTACTGGTTTTATTGCCACACTACTGGGATTATTCTCACCCCTTCGGGGCTGCTATTTTCCTAAATGGCAGGAGGACATAAAAGCACTTGAAGACATGATGTTTGCTGTTGATTGCTGATGCGTGGATTATCATTGTTGCTGTTTGTTTAAAATGGATAACTGTAATGATCAATATTTTGGTACTTTTGGATGGCTGTAGTCCTTATCATCTTTATGTTAGTTGGAACCTTTGTGAACAATGACTATTTTGGAAAACCTTTATGAAAGGAATTTAAGTGTTGAAAAATTTTATACGGATTTGTATACTGCTTTATTAGCTCATGTGACGTTAACGACTCTAATTCCGCTTAGCAAACGACTCTCTTGGATGCATACAAGGGAGGGCGTTACAGGGAACATTACACAATTTCAAAACAGAATTGAGAGCCTCAGTGTGAGGATGACCCAAACGACAATGCCACAAAGAATACAAGTATGATGAGCCTACAGCCTTTGGACAATCAGAGGCAACATTTATTGTACATGGGAAATTTAAAGTAGGACTAGAACCTAAAGACTTAGTACATAAGGACACTGAGTTGGACGCACAAGGTTGACTGGAGTTTGGAGCAAGATGAACTCCATTAAAACGATACAGACCATCTGATCCCAAGTCACCCTCCAGCAGCACTTCATGAGATTCCTGTGATTTGACACAGCAAGTAAAGGGATGAAATTCAAAATAAACTCCATTATCCCTGGCAAATTTACTCACACTGATAAGGTTTTTAGTTATGGAGGGTACAAGTAATAGGTTGTGAAGATGCAAGTGAGTGTGTGGGTGAAACGGAGAGGGAAAAGAGGATAGACCAGTGGCATTAACTTGCAAACCTTGTCCATTTCCTATGTAGACCTGATCTGCCCCTGTCAACTGAGTACTTTGCAGCAGGTTGTGAGGATTAGCAGTAACATGATGAGATGCTCCGGAATCTGGATACCACTCAGCTGCTTGAACACTTGGAGGTGTTGGCAATAATCCTTGTGAAGCAGCAGTGCAGTGTTGATGCGAATTTGTAGTGAGAAGAACTTGAGGAGAAGGCAGTAAGGGTCGAATATACTGATGTGACCTTGGAGAGTATGACTGAGCAGCTGGAAATTGTTGTGAAGCTTCAGACAAAGATGGATCAGGTACAAAATTTTCATCAAATCGGTACCAACAACTTTGGACACTATGACCAAACTTGCAGCATAACTGACATTGCAGGTTGTTACGTCCACGACCTCTGCCACTCCTGTTATAACGCATGAAAGATCTTCCTCTTCCTCTACCAGTGCTAAAAGGCCTCTGGTTAGTTAGACTTTGATCATGACTTTGTTGAATAGCATGAAGAGGAGCTCTGCTAACTGATGAATCGTTTTTCTGATCAGTGGTAGGTGCCTGTACCACATTTACAGACATCGTTTCTGCCAGAAGTGTTTCATTTTGCCTTGCAAGCATCATTTCATGAGACATCAACTCAACCCGTAGATCACTAAGAGAATAAGGATTTTCACGAGTTCTAACCGCTGTAACAAACGCGTTGAACTCTGCAGGGAGTCCAGCTAGAATTATTTCAGTTTGCTCTTCTGTAGAAATAGAGCTGTTGATGGCCTTCAGTTCATCACACAGCAACTTGAAGCGTTTGAGATACTCAGCAACAGATCTACCACCTTTTTTGATAGTGCGAAGCTCAGATCTGAGTTGATGAGCCTTGGATCTCATCATTCCTTGAAAAAATTTGTGGATCTGATCCCATGCTTCATAAGCATGACTCACTCCTAAGATTTCGTTCAGCATATCTTCAGAAATCGTCGATAGAAGCCATGAAAGGAGCATCTGATCTTGACGCAACCATTCAGTATACAGCGGATTTGTTATTCCAGTTGCACGATCTTCTTCGCACTGGTACTGTAGAGGAATTTTAGGATTAACAAGAAAATGATGGAGTTGATGCGAGGTGATTACCGGATCTACTACTTGATTCCATAAGAGGAAGTTGTTTTCAGTCAACTTGACTGAAATAGCATGATTGAACAGAGACGGAGACGATGAGCGATTCTCTGTTGCTGGGTTTACTGTAGAGCTTGTTGAAGGAGAAGGAGACGCGGAAGCCATGGTAAGAGAACACGTATCAGGCCCTCGAAGAAGAAGGCTCTGATACCATCAAAGAAACAGAGACGCGGTGAAGAAGAGAGAAGATAAGAAAGAGAAGAAGAGAAAGAGAAAATATCTCATTGAAAGAATACACTAGAAAATGTTACACGTGCCTCTCTTAATACAATAATAGCCCTTATCTCTAATAATTAATGTTATCAATACCGGTGTACAACGGGCTGTTACAAAAGGAGAAGTGTCTTTTATAGTATGCTCACTTCGATTTCTATATCATCCATTTTTTTGTAAGATGGTTCTCATTTTTTTCTCTTATCAGCCTGAAATTCTCAACTTCTTCCGTGATAGGAGAGTTTAAAAGCCTTTTTTTTAATAAAGTGAATCATTAGGTATGACGTATGAGTAAAATATTAATAAAAAAATAAGTATAAAATTTGTTATTGTGAGAATTTCCTACTCTAAATAGATTAATTGATTATTTGAAGAATAGAAATTTTTTTCCTATAACCACTAAAGATAAAAAAAAATAATTAATAAAGATAATTTTATCTCTAGTGACTGGAAAAATATTTTTCTCTTTATTTTTTTTGTCCATAATGATTGCGGCAATATTTTTTCCTTCGTGGAGAAAAACAATTTCCTATTAGTATATTATGTTCTTCATTTTTTTTGAAAACGAGGGAAAGTGAACTAAATCAAAAAAACACAATCTAGGGTAAGAGATACCCATCATGTCCCTGTTCAAAAGGCTAAAATAATCCTGGAGAGGTTCCTGAAGAATATGGAGTTCCAATTCATCCAAAGACTCCCATGGCCAGTCAGATAATCAGCTACCATATTCCCTTCTCTCTATATGTGAGTAATCCTATGTTCTTAACTACTCAATATAACTAACCTATTCTATATCAAAAAAAAAAAACCTATTTAAGTCCTTCACCATAAATTACGCATCACTCAATATTTTTTTTTAACTTTCACTTAAAGTGATTCCAAAATAAAAAAGTTCTCTTGTATTGTGGTCCTTTTTTCTATTTTTTGAAGATTGTACAAAATATAAAGAGTAGTACAAGGGGCTTTATTAATTTTATACAATAGGAGAGAAGCTCTCACATTCTTATATATAAAAATAATAATATGAAAATCGATGTATGAGTATAAGAGAAAAATACTTTTCAATAATATGGGAGTATATTTTTCCTAATACAAAAGGGAGGAATACGTTGCTTCCAAATGTAATTTCCTTTCATTTTTCTTTATATATATAAATATATATATATATATATATATATATATATATATATATATATATATATATATATATAGGGTCAGGATCATTTTACACCAGTGTAAGTTACACTCTCAATCTTGTCCGTTGATCTCACTTATATCTAAGGGCTCAAATTTTTTAGGAATGTGAGCCATTGGATACAAGTGGATCAATGATCAAGATTGAGTGTAAGACTTCTAACTCTTACACCGGTGTAAGAATATCCTGCCCTATATATATGAACTTCAATTTTAATTAAGGTTGTAGTAAAAAAATTTAGCATGACTAATTTATTTTAATGAGTCAAATTTATATCCTTATTTCTTTAAAATATTAAACTTAAACTCGGTTTATTTATAATTTATTTTACTTCAATTTGTTAAATTTCCCGTTGAAGTATTTTTTTTGAATTTACTAATTTAATATTTGGTAATTAGTAGGTTTGTTAATCTAGATGTTGAAATAAAAGTAGAAAGAGAATAAAACATTTTTTGAAAATTAAAATTAAACAAATAGTTAATAATAATCCAAATTAATATCCTCAATAATTCAAAATCATTACCAATGCAAGTCTATACACTTTTTTAAATGCTCAGGGTGTATTTGGATAAAAAAAAAATTAAATGCATTTTGTGATATATCAATTTTTCAAAATATATTTTGAGAAATATACTACATCTATTCTTTTAGGGTTTTCATTTTTCTAAAAAAAATTATCCAATTATCATAAAAAAAAATTGAGCATATTCATAAAAAATATACAAAGGCACCCAATCAATAATTCGTCATTGTTGAGTTTCCCAAAAAAGTTGTTTGTCCCAACTCCCAAAGATTTCTAAGGCTATTAATTTATTTAAAACCAATATCAAAATTTATTTAAAATTGGTAAGATCCAATTAAACACACAAGAAGTAAGAATCACATCTACTAGTGGACCTTTACTAAAAATTCTCGTAGTTGTTGAATTTGACGTTTTATGTACATTCATTCTATGAACATAAAAACACCAATGATACATAAATAATGTAGCAAATCGTGAATGCCTAGTTGAGTTTGCCATTAGATAATGCTTAGCCTACCAACTCTTCTATCTCATCTTCAACTTGCTTATGCACACTCGGCTTGGATATATAAATATATATACATATATATATATATATATAACACGCATCTCAGGTGAGTGTTCCTTTCGAGAGAAAATAAAAGCCAAATGCAAGTGCTTAGGTGAAAATGTGTGTTAATAATTCTACATTGCCAATACACGTATTACATAGAATATCAACATTTAGTATGATCAGCTGGTTACTGCAAATCACATATTGTCAATTTCATGGTTCATAGTTCTTTACTTAGTTAATGCATGCCACACTACAACACTTCTACATGCATCTATGGTGCAATATTCTGTTGACTCAGATACTAGAAAGGACTTGCTCCGGTTGGAGTTGATGCTCCAAATACAAAATCTTATTTAATTGGGGCAGGTTGTTGACCAAATACAGGAGTGGCGGGGGGAGCTGCTTGAACTGTGTCCTCAGCCATACTGTCCTCCATGCTCAAAGAGAGAGAGAGAGAGTGAGGATAGTAAACAAACATCATCTACAATTGAATCATATTTTTCATTTGAAAATTAACTCACTTTATTCTATCAGGAGTCAAAACCAAATGTATAAGAAACAACAAAATAAAAATCTTAGCTATAGCTTCACAAATCAAAATTTGGGAGCTAATGGAAAAAAGAAACAAATCACTATACAACAAGATTAATAGTACCAGCTCTTCCCACTCTATATATATATATATATATATATATATATATATATATATATATATAAGTCACATAAGAATTTCTAATATTTAAAATCAAGATAACTACAGGAAACCATCAAACAGTTGCAAAATATCAAACCTCATGTGCACTCATATGGAATGCCCTCTTTTTTTGTGGATGACAAGGAACAGCTCCATTAGGGTAGGCATCATCATCCAGATAGTCCTTTAAGGAAGAAAAAGAGAGAGAGAGAGGATAGTAAACAAGCATCATCTAACATTGAATCATATTTTTCATTTGAAATTTAACTCACTTTATTCTATCAGGAATCAAAACCAAATGTATAAGAAACAACAAAATAAAAATCTTTGCTATAGCTTCAAATAATCAAAACCAAATGTATAAGAAACAACAAAATAAAAATCTTTGCTATAGCTTCACAAATCATAATTTGGGAGCTAATGGAAAAAAGAAACAAATCACTATAAACTACAAGATTAATAGTACCAGCTCTTCCACTATATATATATATATATATATATATATATATATATATATATATATATATATATATAAGTCACATAAGAATTTCTAATATTTAAAATCAAGATAACTACAGGAAACCATCAAACAGTTGCAAAATATCAAACCTCAAGTGCACTCATATGGAATGCCCTCTTTTTTTGTGGATGACAAGGAAAGGCTCCATTAGGGTAGGCATCATCATCCAGATAGTCCTTTAAGGCAGAAAAAGAGAGAGAGAAGATAGTAAACAAACATCATCTAACATTGAATCATATTTTTCATTTGAAAATTAACTCACTTTATTCTATCAGGAATCAAAACCAAATGTATAAGAAACAACAAAATAAAAATCTTAGCTATAGCTTCACAAATCATAATTTGGGAGCTAATGGAAAAAAGCAACAAATCACTATAAACAACAAAATAAAAATCTTAGCTATAGCTTCACAAAACATGATTTGGGACTAATGGAAAAAAGCAACAAATAAACAACAAGATTAATAGTACCAGCTCTTCCCACTGATATAAGAATTTCTAATATTTAAAATCAAGATAACTACATGAAACCATCAAACAGTTGCAATATATCAAACCTCATGTGCACTCATATGGAATGCCCTCTTTTTTTGTGGATCATAAGTAACAGGATCTGTCACAGAAGAATCTCCAGCTTTTACAATAGACGCAACTTGATTCCTTGGGACTGTAGCATGCGTATTTGTAGGAGCAGCAAGCTTTAATGGACCATTTTCAACCTTGTCTATCTTTGATGTTAACTTTTGAGCACTAGCAGACAAATTTCCAAGTGTGCTGTCTAAATCATTATCTCGTATGCTATCCAGGATTTTTGATGAGTCCACTTGTAACTTGGATGATGACAACTTTGTCGGAGATTTATCATTTATAATTGGTAGCCTTGGTTCCAATGATTTTTCTTGAGGAGAAACTACCTTATCAAGTTGCTGGAGTATTTTTGAGGCCATCTCGCTAGGTTTTGAAGATACAGGAGGAAAGCTAGTACTAGGCATGGTCTCGTCAACATTTTCTGCTGACAATTTCGTATGGCAATGCTTAACTTTACCCAATGGAATAGGCTTCTGCATGGAAGATGAATGTTGCTGAGCAGCATCAATGCTAACTCTGTTCCTAGCTATAGGTAGGGAGGCGCCTGAATAAGGTAAGGTCAAGCCTTTAGAAGATAGAAGATTAGACTTGTGACGGATTCGGCGTATAGGACCAAAAGATCCTATATCATTGTCTAATACAGAACTCCTACATTTTAATGCCTGCTAAAAATGGGGAGGGGAAAAAGGTGAAATCCAGGAACATATCTCTGAAAAAGAACTATATAATGTACACTGAAAGGATAGGACTTATAATCACAAACAAATATGTATACCCTTTGTTTAGATCCAGAAAGCATATCATGATCCAGTGCATACTGAGTTGAAGATGATGGCTCACCTTCAACAGCAACGCCAACACCCTGTAAAGTTAGTGAAACCCAATAAAAATCTCAACACTAGAAACATCATGATCCAAAATACCATTTAGTAAATGGCAAACCTTGAGCATAGATGTTGGATAAACTCTGGCATAAGGTGTTCGAGCCATACTATATATTGCTGATCTTCCATGATATCTTGGGGTCACAAAGCCATTTTCATGAACCCGAGCAAAGGTAGTTGCCCTTGAATGAGGTAAGGTCAAGCCTTTAGAAGACAGAAGATTAGACTTGTGATGGATTCGGCGTATAGGACCAAAAGATCCTATATCATTATCTAATATAGAGCTTCTACATTTTAATGCCTGCTAAAAATGGGGAAGGAAAAAATGTGAAATCCAGGAACATATCTCTGAAAAAGAAATATAGAATGTACACTGAAATGAAAGGACTTATAATCACAATTATGTATACCCTTTGTTTAGATCCAGAAAGCATATCATGATCCAGTGCATACCGAGCTGAAGATGACGGCTCACCTTTAACAGCAACGCCAACACCCTGTAATGTTAGAGAAACCCAATAAAAATCTCAACACTAGAAACATCACAAGTTCAGGTCTATAAATAATTCTATTGATCTTCAGTACACGTTTTAACCTTATGCAGAAGGCAGAAATTCATTCAAACCCCCATTTGTTGAATGCCCCAAAAGAACCTTTATGGAGGGCCCTAAAGAATGAATTGTTCAAACTAAGCACATCTTGAATGCAATATGACACTACAAATGAATATTTTTCCCCTTAAAGTTAATTGCCCCAAAAGAACCCTTGTGGAGGGTCCTAAAGAACGAATTGTGCTAACTAAATGTATCCTGGAATGCAATATGACACTACAAATGAATGTTTCCCCTTTAAGTTGAATGCCCCAAAACTACCCTTGTGGAGAGGGTACTAAAGCACGAATTGTGCTAACTAAACATATCTTCGAATGCAATATGACACTAAAAAAATGAATATATTGCCCCTTAAAGTGTCCTTAACTACATCGAAGATACAATATACACCTAGATAGGTTGGAAGACATTGTCAGTAGATTTGGTATAATATTAAGACATTGTCAGTAAACAAAGGAACACCCAAATTATTCTTCATAGCATGATGGAAAATAAAATCACACCCAAAAAATTATTCCTATGAAAATAGCAAACAACATATGTGAAGCATGCATACTTACAAAGACAGCTGGTTCCTGGTGATTATCCCTCACTTCCTGGTGATTGTTCCTCGCTTCTTGCACTGCTTCTGCGCCAAAAAAAAAAGGTAAATAAATATACATAAAGGAAAAACATGGAATCATGTGATTTACTTTAATATAATAAAAGGACACACCAAGGTTATCAAATCACAATTCAAATCATGAATCGCCAAGTTACTTTTGAATCATGAATTAGAAATCATATCAAATCGTAAGATTCAGAAACACAATAAAAAATAGTTTGAAATATATCACATAAATAATGTATTATGTACACTGCTCAATGTACGAATAAAAAAACAAAGTCTTAAGTCAGAAAGTCATAATTGAGTGTCGCCATCAATTCATATATAAGATAATAAATAAAAAAACTCATAACACATAAGTAACCAAGTCCAAAAATACTATGGTCTTTGGGAGAGTTAAGACTTTATTTCAGAGAAAGAGAAATAGAAAAATAAGCTTTCTTGGGTCTCAGAATCCCACACTTAAAAAATAGTGTTGTTGATAATGGTATCACGAGTGTAATTTGAATATACATCAAGGCCAAAACACACTGTTCTACTTTACCCTTTATTAAAAAAAAAAAATCACGTGTCTTTGACCTTCGGGTCGCATTGGGTCATACACAACCGGACATCGTGACCCGCATTACCTAGATAATTACAGTGGCAATGCAATCTTTGTACATTATTTTCTGCCCAGGATCATGCAATACTAAAAATTCATGGTGCAATTAAGGCCAGCCAACGATTCAATCGTTGATCTGAATCGTTCACCCATTGACACAAATCAAATCATACAATTGATGTTGTGAATCATCCGCTTTTGACAACCATTAACAACACAGAATGAAAAGGAAAAAATAAATCAAAAGTCACTGAAAAGTTACAACAAAAAGTTACCCATAGTATATACCATTATGAAAAGTTAGGAGAGCAGTGAGCCCACAGAAAAACTTCATAGCCTTTGGCGCCCATTTCTCATTTACAATGTCCTACTCTCAGCTTAGAAATTAGATATGCAAGCCAAAAACTTAATCATTGAGTTACACTATCATTTGTGTACACATTATACCATGTTTATCATGTTCTTGAAGATATTGCTCACAAACTATGGGAACCAGTCTAAGACTCTACATCCAATTCATTTACCTCCCTATTTTTGAATGTTAGTCTCACTGAGTTCTAAAAGAAGGCAAGCATGTAGAATTGGTAAAGTTGCTTCTTTGTAACTGAAATGTCATGGATTCAAATCCAAGAGACCGTCTCTTTACAAATATGCGATAATAAGGCTACTTATAAGGATTACCCTCATCTCAACCCTCACTTGTCGGGTTCAATGAGAGTGATTTTAGTCTTGCTGAGTTCTATCCTTTTAACCGAATCAACACATACAAACTCAATGTAATAAATCATTCATGATATGTTTACTTATAGTACCCGCTAGCACTGCCCTAACAATTGGGGTCCTATGTTGAGTAGAAAATCTAAGACTTGTTATTAAGTGTTGTGACTATCAGAAGATTACAAAATTTCCAAGCTTTCAGAAACATTACATTCCACAATATAGGAACTAAAAGTCAATAACTTTTGAAACACAACGTGTTAGTATATGGGTGTCCTAGAGACAATCTTTTGATTAAATAAAGGACACTAGATGTAGAACTTTGTTTGTCACAAATAAATGAAAGCACTATTTATTCAGTTTCATATTGTGTCTCGATATTATTGTTAATATTATATGAACGAACTGGATAAACCCCTTGGAATAGAACAGGTATCTCTTGAGTATCTGTGATGAGATCACGATCATGAGGATTCAAGGATATTGCATGACTATTCCTAATTATATGTTCCTAGTCTAGAGACACTGAGATGGGGATCAGTGATCTCGGGTAAGACTAGTACGACTTATCTACTTGTATATGGATACAAGGTAAAGACCTCATGAGCTATAGATATGAAGATATATTAGCTAAAGTCGTGGGTGGACCTATAAGAGTATAGCTCGCACTGAACATACCCAAAAAGAGACTCTATGAGGAAATCTCACAGATGGTGTCATTAGAGTAATCTCTTTATGTTTGGGTATGTCTTTCCTTAGACCAGAAGTTATTACCTAGACTGTGTTCTTGAAGGCATGTTTTGATTGTATGCCTCGTCTGCCTGAAACATGGAGACTCATAGGTATACTGTTGGGCGTGTCCTTAAAGGGCACAGGGCTAGGGTAATAAGCAGAAGGAATTCGTTAAATCTCTGTGAGAGATTAGGTTATCAGTAAACCGGAGAAATCGGGATAACATTTATAGGGACTCGGGAATCTATGCATAGTAAAAGAGATCATGAGATGATCCTGCCTTTAGAGTCACTAAATTGAAGATTCCCTATTTCGAATAAAGCATACCCTAAACCGCAGGGGTTGATACATTTCCTTACCCTAGGTTAATGGGAATATAACCGAGACGAAGGGAAATACATACGGTAACCAAATAGGTGCAATAGGATGATCAAGTCATTAATCTAACTAGTTCTGGGGCAACAAAGCATTGCTAGTGCTCTGTTTTGTCATTAATTGGGTTGTGGGCTTGTTGGGCCCAAGCCCAGTTATGTCAGAAGCTAAGTTGGACCTAATGGGTCACACACTAACACCTTGTAGTCATGATGAACTAGCTTTAAAGGTATTGGGCCTAATAATGGTTGTTAGCCCAAGAAGCTGTTTGGAAGCCCACCTAAATGGGTGGATGGTGCATGGAGCTTAGTAATGGGCTTGGATAGTCCAAGCCATTACTAATTAATTTAATTAGTTAAATTAATAATCAAATATTTGAATTTCGAATTTTGAATTTGAAATTTGAATTTTGAAATTTGAATTTGTAATTTGAATTTCGAAATTCGAATTTTGAATTTGAATTTTGAAATTTGAAATTTGAAATTTGAAATTTGAAATTTGAAATTTGAAATTTGAATTTGAATTTTGAAATTCGAATATTGAATTTTGAAAATTTGAATTTTGAATTTGAATGTTTGAACATTTGAATTCAAGTGTTTGAATTCGAATTTGAATTGACTTTGAAAAGTTGTTTCATAACAAAAGGATAAGATAAGATCTTATTGGAACAAATTCCTTGGATCAAGAAGAATCTTTGGAGCATATTTTGGGGCTGTTTGGGGCGCACACTTAGGTGATAAGAATGTCATCTTGTCACTTAAAACAAAGCTCCAATCAGATTTGGTAGTTGAGAGAATAAGTGGGTGAGTTGGTTCAAATTTTGAATGCAACTACTCAACATATTTGGACCCCTTTTAGGGCTGAATTATGCGCATGAAATACATACTATATGATAGTTTATGAATATAATTTTGAATTGTTTTGAACTTAGTTTCATGAGGATAAGATTGGAGGTTGTTGGCAAGATTTGTTTTGCAACAACTCCACCTTATCCTCCCCTTATTCATGTGCCACTTTCAAATAGTTTTGAAGGGATAATTTCATTTTAATTATCATTTCTCTCTTCCTCCAAGGTGTGCACACAACAACACATGTTTCCTCTCCTTAGGGTTTTGAGAAATAGCCTACACTCCTTCATCTCATGCACCATTCTGTAGGGTAGTTCACTACACCTTTCCAAACAGAATACCTAGCCTCCACCTTCACCACTTGTGCGCATAGCAAGCCTCATTGTGGTGATCATCTGGTGGCTTTCAAGAAGGAGTTCTTGCATCATTGACGAACGGTGGTGTGGATCACCATTAGAGGGTTTGAACCCTTCAGACTTGACAACTGATCTCCCTGACTGATCAGGCCAAAAACAAGGTAATATCATGCTGTCTTAAAGCATGTATCCATGTGTGCATGTATGTTTTCGCAGTAAAAATTTTGTTTTTACACCTTACATGCATCGGCCTTCAAAGGCCAGTTTACTTTCACAACGATAATCAATAACAATAACAACAAAATTTCTCACTTAAATGCTTTCAAAATTGAAGAATTTGACATTATTTATTAGCAATAACACCAAAAGAAATTAGATTTCCTCAGAAACCAAAAAGGAAAAAAAATTGAAAAACAAAACCAACAATTCGCATAAAAAAGTTATTAAAAAATAATAAAAATCACATAAGCTTCTTTCAATTAAAATGAATTAATAAGTTCATTTAAACAAAAAAGGGAAAAGATACCTGAAGAACGTGGTGGTGGTAGAGGAAGGCGCTTGCGGAAGACGGAGGAGAAGAGCCTGTTGGCGATAGAAGGGATGAGCCTCTGAACGGGATCAACGAGCTTCGAGAACCAACCATTGGTCCTGCTAGGGTTTCTAAGCGCTGTCGACGGCCGGTCGTATTGCGTCGTTTGTGTTCTCCGAAACGGTCGTTTTCGGAACTTGCCGAACCCTCCTCCAACTTCGTAAGGGTTCTCATCACGCGCTGTTGCCATGAGAGATATAGAGAAATGTAGAGAGAGAAAACGGGGAAGGAGCTTTCGATTTCAAGGAAGAAAGTTAAGAGCGTGTAAAATTTTAGGGTTTTGATTCTAGAGAGATAGAAAGAGAGAGAGAAATAAATACGGGTGTTGATGTAAAATTATTGGGAAAATAGGCTTTCAGGAAAGTGCAGAAGTTTTCTGCTATATTATCATTCTTCAATAATCACAAGTCATCCCCTCATATCTTTCCAACCAGCCTTTTAATAGGCAATACAAAAAGTAACAGACCATAAAGGACCATTAATGGTCTTAAAACTAAAATGTTTGTAATTTAAAATTCATAAATGGCCTTAAAACTAAAACGTGTGTAATTTAAAATTCATAAATGGCCTTAAAAATAAAACGTCTGTAACGATAATAACATATGGCGACTTAATTGCATCAGGTGTTCGTGGTCTGGACTACATCGGTTTTGGAAGCAAAAATCATCTGATCCGATCCAACCCAATCCCTTCGGTTTAATCATACAATCATCCATTCGGTTTGGATTTTATTTTAAATCTGATTTGATCCAATCCAATTTTTTTGGTTCGGATTGAATTGGTTTTCGATTTTTTCAAAATCCTGAAATTTATTTCATGATTATTGTGCAAATAACATCTTTTGTATATATTGGCTTTGTAATTTTTTTTGAAATACAAAAGCGTTAGTAAATTATAATATAATTTTTTTTTGGATAATAAGATATGAAGCTCTACAAAAAAAAATTGATGAGATGTGACTAGAAATTAGTTGATGGGTTAATAAGTCTTGGGTTTAGAAATCTTTGGGCTATGATTGCGGAAAGACCCAAGTAGGTAAAGAGAATTAATATATTGGTTCGATTTGGATTGGATCGATTTTCATCAACCCATCCAAAAATCGATCCAATCCAATTAAATTTTGCGGTTTTTTTTTCGGTTATCGGTTTTTCGGTTCGGTTACCGCGGTTTGGATCGGTTGATGAACATCCCTAGAAATAAATAGCGGAAGGATATTGTAACAACCAAGTTGTGTTATAACCCTGTTACTAACAATCAATCTCACAGTTAGATCGTTTATGTTGATCCAACGATTATATTTATTTTCATATTTGTATGATTATGATTCCCAAATTTAAAGTGAAAGTATTAAATAGGGGAAATCATAACCATAAAAAAAAATTTAATTTTAAGATAATGAAAATTTAAAGCAGAATATTTAAATTTAAATTAGTTTTGTAATAAGGTCATTATTATTCACAACTCGAATATTAAAGCTACATAAGATATGCCCCAATATTATAAATGAAAAAAAAGAATAAAAAAGAAGTTTGTATATTAACTTTTCGGGAAAAGTATTTCTCCAGTTACCCGGAGATAAAGTTATCTCCAGTGAGCTCAAAACGACGTCGTTTTGGGTTTAGATTAATACATTTTTAATCTTATAACCCAAAACGACGTCGTTTTGAGCTCACTGGAGATAACTTTATCTCCGGGTAACTGGAGAAATACTTTTCCCGAAAAATTAATATACAAACTTCTTTTCTTTTATTCTTTTTTTCATTTATAATATTAGGGCATATCTTATGTAGCTTTAATATTCGAGTTGTGAATAATAATTACCTTATTACAAAACTAATTTAAATTTAAATATTCTGCTTTAATTTTCATTATCTTAAAATTAAATATTTTTCTTTTATGGTTATGATTTCCCCTATTTAATGCTTTCACTTTAAATTTGGGGAATCATAATCATACAAATATGAAAATAAATATAATCGTTGGATCAACATAAACGATCTAACTGTGAGATTGATTGTTAGTAACAGGGTAATAACACAACTTGGTTGTTACAATATCCTTCCGCTATTTATTTCTAGGGATGTTCATCAACCGATCCAAACCGCGGTAACCGAACCGAAAAACCGAAAATCGAAAAATCGAAAACCGAAAAAAAAAACCGCAAAATTTAATTGGATTGGATCAATTTTTGGATGGGTTGATGAAAATCAATCCAATCCAAACCGAACCAATATATTAATTCTCTCTACCTACTTGGGTCTTTCCGCAATCATAGCCCAAAGATTTCTAAACCTAAGACTTTTTAACCCATCAACTAATTTCTAGTCACATCTCATCAATTTTTTTTTGTAGAGCTTCATATCTCATTATCCAAAAAAAATTATATTATAATTTACTAATGCTTTTGTATTTCAAAAAAAAAAAATTACAAAGCCAATATATACAAAAGTTGTTATTTGCACAATAATCATGAAATAAATTTCAGGATTTTGAAAAAATCGAAAACCAATTCAATCCGAACCGAAAAAAATTGGATTGGATCAGATCAGATTTAAAATAAAATCCAAACCGAATGGGTGATTGTATGACTAACCCGAATTGATTGGGTTGGATCAGATCAGATGATTTTTGCTTCCAAAACCGATCCAGTCCAGACCACGAACACCTGATGCAATTAAGTCGCCATATGTTATTATCGTTACAGACGTTTTATTTTTAAGGCCATTTATGAATTTTAAATTGCAGACGTTTTAGTTTTAAGGCCATTTATGAATTTTAAATTGCAAATATTTTAATTTTAAGACCATTAATGGTCTTTTATGGTCTGTTACTTTTTGTGTTGCCTATTAAAAGGCTGGTTGGAAAAATATGAGGGGATGACTTGTGATTTTTGAAGAATGATAATATAGCATAAAACTTATGCGCTTTCCTCAAAACCTATTTTCCCAATAATCTTGCATCAACACCCGTATTTATTTCTCTCTCTCTCTTTTTATCTCTCTAGAATTAAAACCCTAAAATTTTACACGCTCTTAACTTTCTTCCTTGAAATTGAAAGCTCCTTCCCCATTTTCTCTCTCTACATTTCTCTCTATCTCTCATGGAAACGGCGTGTGATGAGAACCCTTACGAAGGTGGAGGAGGGTTCGGCAAGTTCCGAAAACGACCGTTTCGGAGAACACAAACGACGCAATACGATCGGCCGTCGACGGCGCTTAGAAACCCTAGCAAGACCAATGGTTGGTTCTCGAAGCTCGTTGATCCCGTTCAGAGGCTCATCCCTTCTATCGCCAACAGGCTCTTCTCCTCCGTCTTCCGCAAGCGCCTTCCTCTACCATCACCACGTTCTTCGGGTATCTTTTCCATTATTTGTTTAAATGAACTTATTAACTCATTTTAATTGAAAGAAGCTTCTGTGATTTTTATTATTTTTTAATAACTTTTTTATGCGAATTGTTGCTTTTGTTTTTCAATTTTTTTTCCTTTTTGGTTTCTGAGGAAATCTAATTTCTTTCGGTGTTATTGCTAATAAATAATGTCAAATTCTTCAATTTTGAAAGCATTTAAGTGAGAAATTTTGTTGTTATTGTTATTGATTATCGTTGTGAAAGTAAATTGGCCTTTGAAGGCCGACGCATGTAAGGTGTAAAAACAAAATTTTTACTGCGGAAACATACATGCACACATGGATACATGCTTTAAGAAAGCATGATGTTACCTTGTTTTTGGCCTGATCAGTCAGGGAGATCAGTTGTCAGGTCTGAAGGGTTCAAACCCTCTAATGGTGATCCACACCACCGTTCGTCAATGATGCAAGAACTCCTTCTTGAAAGCCAGCAGATGATCACCACAATGAGGCTTGCTATGCGCACAAGTGGTGAAGGTGGAGGCTAGGTATTCTGTTTGGAAAGGTGTAGTGAACTATCCTACAGAATGGTGCATGAGATGAAGGAGTGTAGGCTAGGTTTTCTCAAAACCCTAAGGAGAGGAAACATGTGTTGTTGTGCGCACACCTTGGAGGAAGAGAAAATGATAATTAAAATGAAATTATCCTTTCAAAACTATTTGAAAGTGGCACATGAATAAGGAGAGGATAAGGTGGAGTTGTTGCAAAACAAATCTTGCCAACAACCTCCAATCTTATCCTCATGAAACTAAGCTCTAAACAATTCAAAATTATATTCATAAACTATCATATAGTATGTATTTCATGCGCATAATTCAGCCCTAGAAGGGGTCCAAATATGTTGAGTAGTTGCATTCAAAATTTGAACCAACTCACCCACTTATTCTCTCAACTACCAAATCTGATTGGAGCTTTATTTTAAGTGACAAGATGACATTCTTATCACCTAAGTGTGCGCCCCAAACAGCCCCAAAATATGCTCCAAAGATTCTTCTTGATCCAAGGAATTTGTTCCAATAAGATCTTATCTTATCCTTTTGTTATGAAACAACTTTTCAAAGTCAATTCAAATTCGAATTCAAACACTTGAATTCAAATGTTCAAATGTTCAAACATTCAAATTCAAAATTCAAAATTCAAAATTCCAAAATTCCAAATTCGAATTTCAAAATTCAAAATTCGAATTTCAAAATTCTAATTCTAATTTCAAATTTCAAATTTCAAATTTCAAATTCAAAATTCGAATTTCTTCAAATTCCAAATTCAAATTTCAAAATTCAAATTTCAAATTCAAAATTCGAAATTCAAATGTTTGATTATTAATTTAACTAATTAAATTAATTAGTAATGGCTTGAACTATCCAAGCCCATTACTAAGCTCCACGCACCATCCACCCATTTAGGTGGGCTTCCAAACAGCTTCTTGGGCTAACAACCATTATTAGGCCCATACCTTTAAAGCTAGTTCATCATGACTACAAGGTGTTAGTGTGTGACCCATTAGGTCCAACTTAGCTTCTGACATAACTGGGCTTGGGCCCAACAAGCCCACAACCCAATTAATGACAACGCAGAGCACTAGCAATGCTTTGTTGCCCCAGAACTAGTCAGATTAATGACTTGATCATCCTATTGCACCTATTTGGTTACCGTATGTATTTCCCTTCGTCTCGGTTATATTCTCATTAACCTAGGGTAAGGAAATGTATCAACCCCTGCGGTTTAGGGTATGCTTCATTCGAAATAGGGAATCTTCAATTTAGTGACTCTAAAGGCAGGATCATCTCATGATCTCTTTTACTATGCATAGATTCCCGAGTCCCTATAAATGTCATCCCGATTTCTCCGGTTTACTGATAACCTAATCTCTCACGGAGATTTAACGAATTCCTTCTGCTTATTACCCTAGCCCTGTGCCCTTTAAGGACACGCCCAACAGTATACCTATGAGTCTCCATGTTTCAGGCAGAAGAGGCATACAATCAAAACATGCCTTCAAGAACACAGTCTAGGTAATAACTTCTGGTCTAAGGAAAGACATACCCAAACATAAAGAGATTACTCTAATGACACCATCTGTGAGATTTCCTCATAGAGTCTCTTTTTGGGTATGTTCAGTGCGAGCTATACTCTTATAGGTCCACCCACGACTTTAGCTAAGATATCTTCATATCTATAGCTCATGAGGTCTTTACCTTGTATCCATATACAAGTAGATAAGTCGTACTAGTCTTACCCGAGATCACTGATCCCCATCTCAGTGTCTCTAGACTAGGAACATATAATTAGGAATAGTGGGAAGAGCTGGTACTATTAATCTTGTTGTTTATAGTGATTTGTTTCTTTTTTCCATTAGCTCCCAAATTTTGATTTGTGAAGCTATAGCTAAGATTTTTATTTTGTTGTTTCTTATACATTGTTTTGACTCCTGATAGAATAAAGTGAGTTAATTTTCAAATGAAAAATATGATTCAATTGTAGATGATGTTTGTTTACTATCCTCACTCTCTCTCTCTCTTTGAGCATGGAGGACAGTATGGCTGAGGACACAGTTCAAGCAGCTCCCCCCTCCACTCCTGTATTTGGTCAACAACCTGCCCCAATTAAATAAGATTTTGTATTTGGAGCATCAACTCCAACCGGAACAAGTTCTTTCTAGTATCTGAGTCAACAGAATATTGCACCATAGATGCATGTAGAAGTGTTGTAGTGTGGCATGCATTAACTAAGTAAAGAACTATGAACCATGAAATTGACAATATGTGATTTGCAGTAACCAGCTGATCATACTAAATGTTGATATTCTATGTAATACGTGTATTGGCAATGTAGAATTATTAACACACATTTTCACCTAAGCACTTGCATTTGGCTTTTATTTTCTCTCGAAAGGAACACTCACCTGAGATGTGTGTTATATATATATATATATATATATATATATATATATATATATATATGTATGTGTATATATATCCAAGCCGAGTGTGCATAAGCAAGTTGAAGATGAGATAGAAGAGTTGGTAGGCTAAGCATTATCTAATGGCAAACTCAACTAGGCATTCACGATTTGCTACATTATTTATGTATCATTGGTGTTTTTATGTTCATAGAATGAATGTACATAAAACGTCAAATTCAACAACTACGAGAATTTTTAGTAAAGGTCCACTAGTAGATATAACACCTCAAATATTTAAATGTTTATTTTTATATTATATTGTGAAATGAAAGTTGGTGGATTAGTGAAAATCCAAGGTTATGGCCAAAAGGGGCAAAAAGGGCAAAATGGTAAATTGCCAACCGTGTGTTGTGAGGCAAAAATACTGAGTTAGAGATTTCAAATGACAAAAGTAATGCTGGAAATGGAATCAGGGCGGAAAATTGAGTGAATAGGCAAATTTGGGAAAAATTGATGAATAGATTTTTAGTGTTAAAATACTGTGGTGTGAGTGTACCGATAGGTGTGAAATTTTTATCATTATTTTGGAGAAAGAAAAATATGTCATGGACTGGAAAAATATTTAGATTAAGGAATTGTGATCGGAAATTTTATCGGAGTTAAAGTTAGATCGCGTGTGGGACCCGTGTGACCGAAGTCACTTGGCCCCACCCTCTTTTTCTTCTTCTTTCCTCCTCTTTTCTTCTCCATTTGCGCGCTCCTTCCCTGCAAAAGAGAGAAAAAACACCATTTCTTCCATTTCTTCCCATTTCATCATTTCTCCACCGAATCGCTTGATTTTGGTGTCGAAATCTATCGTAAACAACCTTCCAAAGCCATTGGTAACACTTAGAAGCCTTGAATCCACCTCTTTGGCCGCGTTTTGAGCAAAAACAGATCCGACCCATTTGAGTTTTTGGAGATTTCTTGGAGTTTTGATCTTCAAATGGTTTAGTGAAGCCTTGGTGGTGATCATACAACACATTGTAAGTATATTTGTGGTCTTTTGATGGTTGATTTCATAGATCTATGAATTTGTGTTCAAAGCTTTGATTTTAGATGTGTGATGATAGAGAGCCCAAATGGAAAAATGCTATTAGATGAAAAGGCCTTAGAATCATGTTTGTAAGCTAGAAATGCTATGTTAAATTTTGGTGAAAAATATAGGTTTTTAACTTAGAGGAATTTGAGGAATTTTCATGAAAAGTGAGTTTTGGTGTAATTTGGATTTGATGATTGTTGTAGGGTGCCTCACACGGACGGAATTGTGAAAAGTTAAATTGGAGCATACGTTTGGAACGGATTGCTTAGTATTGAGGTAAACTCTTGGAACTTGGGTTTGATCCCTAGTGTGCTCCACCACACCTAGTGGAAGGTAGTGGTTGGATGATGTGGTTATGACATGTTGTGATTGTGTGCTTGTATGCATATTGCTTGTATTTTGTGAAAATTGTTTGGTCACTGGCCAGTTGACGTGTGTTGGGTTTGGACATCCGCTGGATCATTTCGTGACGGAGTGCCAGTTGGACTGCCATGGGGTCGACTCTGGGAGCGACTCCAGGATGAGCCAAACGTGGGACATCCGCCGGATAGGTCTCTTGAGGAGTTCCGGTTGGGCTGCCATGGAGTTTTCTCAACCATGGGAGAAGCTCTAGGATTGTCTCGGGAGTTATATGATGGAGTCCTTGAACATGAATCCATGAGTGGATGTTCTTGGGTTGTCTCCAGTTGGATGGTGATATTGTTTTACTTGCATATTACATTATGTCATATTTGTACATTTTAGTGAGCCATGGAGTGGAGAGAGCCTCTAGCTCCATTGGTTTACTGAGATATATCCGTATATCTCACCCCGTGTTTGGGGGACCACATTTCAGGTCACTATGAGCCGGGAGGAGCTTCGGGCAAGAAGCCCTTGTAGTGGACTATGGATTGCTTATGATGCATGGAGCTTGCATGACATTTTGGAGGAGTTTATGAAGTGCACATAGCATACCATTAGTATTTTGAGACTTAGGTCATGAACATATTGCATGATGTTATTTCCATGCTTTTGTTAGTGTTCATGATTATATGCTAAGTCTTGTGTATGTTCATTATTCATGGCATGGATAACTGTATATTTTGAGTGAGCATGGGACCTGTCCATTGCCACATTCATAGCCTTGAAGTCTTGATGAGTAATGTTGTAAAAATGGTCCATATTTGTATGTAAATGGCCATTATTTGATAACCTTGTAAATGATGTTTAAACTTAAGGAAAATGCATGATGGAAGGGCCTAGAGCCTACATTAGGACATGATTATGTGTTATGTGGAGTACCAAGGGGTTAGGGATGGATTACACACCCCTTTTTGGGGCTTAAAATGCTGTAATCTGTCATTTTGTTACATAGTAATCGATTACCCAAGGCATGGTAATCGATTACCATGCAACAGGGGACGAAGAATTGGCTACTGTCTGCACTGGTAATCGATTACTGGCCTTTGGTAATCGATTACCATGTGAGGTAATCGATTACCCAAAGTTGGTAATCGATTACCAGAACAGAGGATTGAGAAAATTGGCTACTGCCTCATTTTTGATAGGTGGTAATCGATTACCACTCACTGGTAATCGATTACCACAGTGTAATTTTCGAAAATTCAGTTTTTTCTAGACTAAAAGAAAGGGGCTTAACTTGATGGGTAGAACTCCAAATGATACGTGGTTGAAACCACGCGTAGATAACGTAAAGGACTATAACTTGGTAAATTGTGAGAGGAAGATGGTGAGTTTAAATGAATTGAATAAAAAGAATGATTAGTGATGTTAGCAAGAATGTATGCTTCCGCAAATTGCATTTACAATTATAGTGTGGTTTCAATTGATTACGGAAAAAGTATTGATGTAAGAAAAGGAATATGTTAAAAGAAAAATTTGCCCGTAATTTAATTAACCTAATCACTGTGATTGTAACTGCGCTTAATATCATAATCAATGTTAACAATACCGGTGTACAACGGGCTGTTACAGTAGATGTGATTCTTACTTCTTGTGTGTTTAATTGGATCTTACCAATTTTAAATAAATTTTGATATTGGTTTTAAATAAATTAATAGCCTTAGAAATCTTTGGGAGTTGGGACAAACAACTTTTTTGGGAAACTCAACAATGACGAATTATTGATTGGGTGCCTTTGTATATTTTTTATGAATATGCTCAATTTTTTTTTATGATAATTGGATAATTTTTTTTAGAAAAATGAAAACCCTAAAAGAATAGATGTAGTATATTTCTCAAAATATATTTTGAAAATTTGATATATCACAAAATGCATTTAATTTTTTTTTTTATCCAAATACACCCTGAGCATTTAAAAAAGTGTATAGACTTGCATTGGTAATGATTTTGAATTATTGAGGATATTAATTTGGATTATTATTAACTATTTGTTTAATTTTAATTTTCAAAAAATGTTTTATTCTCTTTCTACTTTTATTTCAACATCTAGATTAACAAACCTACTAATTACCAAATATTAAATTAGTAAATTCAAAAAAAATACTTCAACGGGAAATTTAACAAATTGAAGTAAAATAAATTATAAATAAACCGAGTTTAAGTTTAATATTTTAAAGAAATAAGGATATAAATTTGACTCATTAAAATAAATTAGTCATGCTAAATTTTTTTACTACAACCTTAATTAAAATTGAAGTTCATATATATAGGGCAGGATATTCTTACACCGGTGTAAGAGTTAGAAGTCTTACACTCAATCTTGATCATTGATCCACTTGTATCCAATGGCTCACATTCCTAAAAAAATATATATATATATATATTATTATTTATTTATATATAAAGAAAAATGAAAGGAAATTACATTTGGAAGCAACGTATTCCTCCCTTTTGTATTAGGAAAAATATACTCCCATATTATTGAAAAGTATTTTTCTCTTATACTCATACATCGATTTTCATATTATTATTTTTATATATAAGAATGTGAGAGCTTCTCTCCTATTGTATAAAATTAATAAAGCCCCTTGTACTACTCTTTATATTTTGTACAATCTTCAAAAAATAGAAAAAAGGACCACAATACAAGAGAACTTTTTTATTTTGGAATCACTTTAAGTGAAAGTTAAAAAAAAATATTGAGTGATGCGTAATTTATGGTGAAGGACTTAAATAGGTTTTTTTTTTTGATATAGAATAGGTTAGTTATATTGAGTAGTTAAGAACATAGGATTACTCACATATAGAGAGAAGGGAATATGGTAGCTGATTATCTGACTGGCCATGGGAGTCTTTGGATGAATTGGAACTCCATATTCTTCAGGAACCTCTCCAGGATTATTTTAGCCTTTTGAACAGGGACATGATGGGTATCTCTTACCCTAGATTGTGTTTTTTTGATTTAGTTCACTTTCCCTCGTTTTCAAAAAAAATGAAGAACATAATATACTAATAGGAAATTGTTTTTCTCCACGAAGGAAAAAATATTGCCGCAATCATTATGGACAAAAAAAATAAAGAGAAAAATATTTTTCCAGTCACTAGAGATAAAATTATCTTTATTAATTATTTTTTTTTATCTTTAGTGGTTATAGGAAAAAAATTTCTATTCTTCAAATAATCAATTAATCTATTTAGAGTAGGAAATTCTCACAATAACAAATTTTATACTTATTTTTTTATTAATATTTTACTCATACGTCATACCTAATGATTCACTTAATTAAAAAAAAGGCTTTTAAACTCTCCTATCACGGAAGAAGTTGAGAATTTCAGGCTGATAAGAGAAAAAAATGAGAACCATCTTACAAAAAAATGGATGATATAGAAATCGAAGTGAGCATACTATAAAAGACACTTCTCCTTTGTAACAACAGCCCGTTGTACACCGGTATTGATAACATTAATTATGATATTAAGCGCAGTTACCATCACAGTGATTGAGTTAATTAAATTACGGGTAAACTTTTTCTTTTAATACTTTTTTTTTCTTTAAACATTAACCATTTCCGTAATCAATTAAAAACAACACCGTAATTGTAAATGCAAGCTCGCGGAAGCACCCAACTTACTAATATCCACAATCTTCCTTATTACCCAATTAATTTAAACTTATCTTGTGACTCTCATATCTTACCATGTTATAGTTCTCTTCATTAGCTACGCGTGGTTTCAATCCGCGCACAATTCGGGGCTCTATAGATCAAGTTATGCCATTTATTTCAGTCTAGAAAAACCATTATTTTCAAATTTTGCACTGTGGTAATCGATTACCAAGGGAAGGTAATCGATTACCCAAAATTTCAAAATGAGGCAGAAACATCATTTCAGCTCCCCTGTTCTCAGGTAATCGATTACCAAGCATTGGTAATCGATTACTGAACTAGGTAATCGATTACCAATGCTCAGGTAATCTATTACTTTGTTCACAGTGGCTCATTTTGCGTCCCCTGTTACATAGTAATCGATTACCAATGAAAGGTAATCGATTACTATGCAGTAAAAACGACAGATGATAGCTTTTAATACACAAAAAGAATGATGTAACCTATTCCTAACACTTTAATACTCAACATAGATCTTACACATGTCTTAATGTAGGCTCTAGGCCCTTCCATCATGCATTTTCATTATAGAATGCATCAATTACAAGAATTCTTGAGATAATAGCCATTTTACACCATAAATGGTCTATTTACAACACAAGTTTTCTAATGCCTCAAATACAATATAGGTGGCTATGGACAAGTCCCATGCCCACACAAAATATACACTTAAACCAAGGCATGAATATGAAACAATTACGAAGACTTAGAACATAATCATGAACACTACAAAAGCATGGAAATCTCATCATGCAATATGTTCATGACCTAAGTCTCAAAATACTACATAACATGATATGTCCATTCAATAGACTCCTCCAAAATGCCATGCTAGCCCAATGCACCACATGCAACAGCCATCCACTAAGTGGGCTTCTTGCTCGAAGCTCCTCCGTGCTCATAATGCCCTGAAATGATGTCCCCAAACGCGGGGTGAGATATACAAATATATCTCAGTAAACCAAGGGTACTAGAGGCTTTCTCCACCCCATGGCTCACTCAATGTGCAACAATAACATTATGCAATATGCATGACATACAATACCACAAACAACTGGCGACAACCCAAGAACATCCACATTAGGATTACGTTTGAGGACCCCATCATATAACTCCCGGGAACCTTCCTGGTGCCTCTCCCATGGATGAGACAAACCCATGGCAAAACCTAATTGGAACTCCTCATGAGCCCTATCCAGCGGAAGTCCCTCGTTCGGATCATCCTGGTGCCGCTCCCAGAGTCGGCCCCACGGCAAAACCCGACCGGAATCCCCAACGGAATGTCCATACCAACACACGTCACCAGCCAGAGACCACACAATTTCACACACAACAAGCAATAATGCATGAAAACACATAATCACACAATGCTATAAACACAAAATCCAACCACAACCATCCACTAGGTGTGGTGCAGCTCACAAGGGATCAAACCCCAGTTCCAAGGGTTTACCTCAACACCGAGAGTCTCGTTCCACACGTACGCTCCAAGTCAATCTTCCACGATCACGTCCGTGTGAGGCACCCTACAATGATCAACATCTTACCACATTACTCAACATCTCAAATTCATGACACTTCACTTTTTTTTCTAAGTTATAAGTCCCATTTTTTTCACCTAAATTTTTCATGGCATTTCTAGCTCACACACGTCATTCTAAGACATTTTCATCTAATACCATTTTTCCATTTGAGCTCCCTATCATCACACATCTAAGATTAAAGACTTAGAGTTCATATTTTTGGATGTACAAAATCAACCATAAAAATACTACAAATATACTCACAATCAAAGCTTGACACTCCTCCAAGGCTTATCTAAGCAATGAGAGATCCAATGCCTCCCCAAGAACACTAATTTCCCCAATAAATTCGAATCTTCCCTTGGCCAATGGCGCCCCAAAGAGGTGATTTCAAGGCTTGAGAGTATCACCAATGGCTTTAGAATGTGTTTTCCAATGAATTTCAACAAAAAAACCAAAGGATTTGGTTGAGAAATCAACAAATGGTGAAGGAGGGAAGTTTGGGGGTTTTCATGGAGGAAAGGAAAGGAAGCTACGGGAAGAAGAAGAGAAAGAGGAGAGAGAGGGCGTGAGGTGGCTGAGGGACTTAAGTGGATTTGGGTCACGCGGATCCCACACGCGATTTAACTTTAATCCAATCAACATAAGTTGGCAAACCTTGAGCGTAGATGTTGGATAAACTCTAGCATAAGGTGTTCGAGCCATACTATATATTGTTGATCTTCCATGATGTTTCTAGTGTTGGGTTTTTTATTGGGTTTCTTTAACTTTACAGGGTGTTGGCGTTGCTGTTGAAGGTGGGCCATCATCTTCAGCTCAGTATACACTGGATCATGATATGCTTTCTGGATCTAAACAAAGGGTATACATACTTGTGATTATAAGTCCTATCCTTTCAGTGTACATTATACAGTTCTTTTCAGAGATATGTTCCTGGATCTCACCTTTTTCCCCTCCCCATTTTTAGCAGGCATTAAAATGTAGAAGTTCTATATTAGATAATGATATAGGATCTTTTGGTCCTATACGCCGAATCCGTCACAAGTCTAATCTTCTATCTTCTAAAGGCTTGACCTTACCTTATTCAAGCCCCCCTACCTATAGCTAGGAACAGAGTTAGCATTGATGCTGCTCAGTATAACACCTCACAATTCTAAATTAAATAATTAAAGTGTTAAGTGAGAAATTAAGTGATGGATTAGTGAAAATCCCAAAGATTAGGCCAAAATACAAAGAAAGGGCAAAACGGTAATTAGCCAACACGCAACCCTAGGAAGGTAAAAAAATTGAGCAGGAGGTCTCAGATGATAAAAATAAGCCTGGAAATGGATTCAAAACGAAAAATTGAGTGGATAGGCAAGTTTCAGAAAAATCAGTGAATAGTGTTTTTAGCGGGTAAAAATACCGCAGTCAGATTGCACCGTAAAACGTGCCAGTGGAATTTTGAGCTCTAGGTTTCAAATATGAATTTTAAATGGTCCATAGAAATAAGAAATATGATTTCTGATAATATTTGATGAAATTAAGTCAGTTTGAGGAAGCGTGCCAACGGCGCGCGCTGTAGCTTAAAGCAGTGTTTTTCCCGAACAACCGGAAAGCTCTGGATTCATCTGAGTGAGTATAATTAAAGGAAATTAGTTAATGTTAAAATTTAGAATTTCTAAATAAGTTTTGAATTTACGGACGTTAAAGTGAAATCGGAGAGAAATTCGGATGAGTGTTAAATCGCGTGGGACCCGTTCCCACTTAAAATCACTTAAAACACCCCAAGTCACTATTCATCACCACTTTCTCCTCCCTTTCTCTCTCCATCATGCGCACAAATGACAGCCCTCCCCTCCATTTTTGGTGCAAATTTCCTTTGGCCATAACTTAGCCATTTCTCCACCGAATTCAACGATTCTTGTCTTGAATTTTGATGGAAAACACCTTCTGAATCCATTGGTAGCCTTGTTTAGCCTTGAAAGTGAGTGTGTGAGGAGATCTAGCCCCATTACAGTTTCGGTTTTGTGAGTTTTTTGGTGTTCTTGAAGCTTCTTCATGCTTCAATGGTGGAGTATACTTAGGTGGAGCCATATACCGTGCAATTGGGTAAGTTATTTCAACATTTCATTGGTTAAATTTTGAGTTGTGATAATTGACCCTAAAGAGGGATTTTGTGATATGTGGTGTTAGAGAGCTCAAATGGAAAATGTCTATTAGATGATAATGTCTTAGAATGATGTATTAATGCTAGAAATGCAATGAAAATTTTAAGCGAAAAAAATGGATTTTTAACTTAGAAAAAAAATGGGTTCATGAAATGGAATTTTTGAGTTTGTGTTAATGTGTGGTATAGTGAATTGTAGTGTGATTATATGATGTTAGGAAGTGATTATGTGAGTTGTGGGCCATAGGAATTGAGTGGAAATCCTTGCTTTGGACTAACCAAGATTAGGCCATTTATGTACAATTGAGCAAATGGATGTTTTAGAACACTTTGGTGTTGTGTTGTGTGATGGAAAAGTTATTATATGGGTTGTGTGGTGATTGGCATGTGGAAGAATCAATGTAAAAATGATAAGTGTTGAAAGTGGCAAAATGTGCCTAAAGTGTAATAATTCGCAAAACGTTGCGAAAAAGTCGTAAAACCGTAAAACGGCGATTGAACTAGCCTTTGGGTAACCTAAGTAAGTGAATTAAAATGAGAAAGAAAATTTAGAAAAATAAAACCTAAAATAACCCTATGATGGCCGAACCTTAGAGGGAGAGAAGAGGAATTTGACGTTTTGACGTATTGTGACTGAAACTGACGGCTGTGCATGGTTGTACAGGTTGCCGTACGTGGACATAGACTTGGAACAGTGAAACAGTGGATTGCCCTTGGTCCTGGATCAAGTGGATAGAGGCGTTCCCGGAGAATCAAGCTGTAAGTGGAGTTCTGCGGAGCTCAGTGAAAGGAAAAAGAAAGGTAACCTCTTGGTACTGGGGCTTGTTCCCCTTTTGTGTTCCACCTTGCTAGTTGATGGCAATGGTAGGAAGTGTGTCTGAGTAGTGTAGAACAGCATGAGCATGCATGTGCATTATCACAGTGGGTACTTATGTACCAGATCTCTGGCCAGTAGATATTTTTAGCCTTCGGGCAAGTGTTTCCGGACTGCCACTGGATAGGTCTCCGAGAGGGAGTTCCAGTTGACCCAGGGTCGTGGTGTGTTATCCGGATAGGAGCACACTAGGTTGTCTCGGGTGTATATGGTTGGAAGGGGTACCTTGGTGGGTTGTTCTATGAACACGCCAGGGGTAGTACCCATAGGCGTATAGCCGAGGACATGGCGTGGTATTGGTAGCTACCATCCCGCATGTCGTAGTTTTTCTGATATATTCCCCCTTTCTCTAAATCCCTTGCTTTATCCCGTTTTATAACAGTGGTGTTGTTTTATTGCTATTGATATACATCGAAGTGAACCATTGGGCGGAGTTTTCTCCAGAACCTCTTGGTTACTGAGATATATCCGTATATCTCACCCCGTCTCGGGGCATTATTTCAGGGTGTACCAGTGGATATGGAGCAGCGGGCAAGAAGCCCGCATGAGGACGAGTGGAGAAGTGGTGTAGAGTTTAGCTATCATGTCATTTTAGTTTATGAATTTATTTGGCAAGTGAAGTGTAATATGTAAATAATTGTAGTTTGAAGTTAAAGTTGTAAATGTAAGTGTAATCCAGTGTTGTAAATGTACCATGGATGTATGTAATATGATGGAAGGGCTTTAGGCCTATTGTAGGTTTATGATTACCTGCATTATGGTTTATGCATGAAATTGAATGTTAGTTATGTTATTAAAACTATAAAGGATTGAAAAGTAAACTGCTTATGTTTTAAGTGTATATCGGATTGGGTTGTAAGAGCCCCAAGGCGTTGTTGGACCTTGTGTGTGCCACCCATTGGGTTTTGCTGGATTTCAGGTGTATTAGTGGTGTTAAACAGGTTATGCAAATTTGGGGATTTTAGGAAATACAAAGGAAACTCTGGCGAATTTTCTGTAGAATTGGCAGTTTTTGGGTGAACTTTGGAGGAGCGTATCTCTCTCCATAGTGGTCCAATTGGGACGTGCCATACGCCATTTTGAAGCTTAAGATGTCCCCTACGTTGTGTCAAAAGCCTAGGTTCATTGGTGGTGTGCGCAGCCCATAGAGGCTGTTGTCACGCACTGCCCTGTTCTGGCCAGCACCAGTGGGCAGATTCGGGTCTATGTTGGGAAATTAATTCCCGCTTCGTTACTTGGTCAAATTAGATATATCAAATCGAAGTTTGAGGTGTCTAGTTTATGGTGTAAAAGTTTGAGAGTCATTGGTTTGGCGGTTAGGTACAGTTTAATCAGTGAAGTTTGGAGGTTTTAGGCTGTTTTGGAGTTGGTAGGCAATGTTGTTTGTCCAACTTCAAACGGCGATAACCGGAGCTCACGAGCTCGGAATCGAGTGTGTGATAGCTTGTTAGAAAGGTAATTGAATAAGGAAAAAAGATAACCTGGATTTTAAGATTGGATTTTTATTTTGTGTTCGTAGAAAAACAGATTGGCAAATCCTGTTAAGTGGTAAAAACGTAAAAAGTGAGGAATTGGCTAAGTGGGTTTATGGGAACCCCTTAGTATCTTGTAGGTAATAAAATAAAGTGTATAAATTGTTAAGAAAGTCTTCCGCTAGTGTTTCAGTTACGGTCACAGCTTTTTATTATTACGCTTTTTATACTTTTACTGTTCGCGTAATAATCGGAAAAAGTTTATTCTCATTTTTATAAATGAACTGCTGTGATTGTAACTGCGCTTAATATCATAATTAATGTTAACAATACCGGTACGTAACGGGCTGTTACACTCAGCAACATTCATCTTCCATGCAGAAGCCTATTCTATTGGGTAAAGTTAAGCATTTCCATACGAAATTGTCAGCAAAAAATGTTGACGACACCATGCCTAGTACTAGCTTTCCTCCTGTATCTTCAAAATCTAGCGAGATAGCCTCAAAAATACTCCAGCAACTTGATAAGGTAGTTTCTCCTGAAGAAAAATCATTGGAACCAAGGCTACCAATTATGAATGATAAATCTCCGACAAAGTTGTCATCATCCAAGTTACAAGCGGATTCATCAAAATTCCTGGATAGCATACGAGATAATGAATTAGACAGCACACTTGGAAATTTGTCTGCTAGTGCTCAAAAGTTAACATCAAAGATAGACAAGGTTGAAAATGGTCCATTAAAGCTTGCTGCTCCTACTGATACACATCCTACAGTCCCAAGGAATCAAGTTGCGTCTATTGTAAAAGCTGGAGATTCTTCTGTGACAGATCCTGTTTCTTATCATCCACAAAAAAAGAGGGCATCCCATATGAGTGCACATGAGGTTTGATATTTTGCAACTGTTTGATGGTTTCCTGTAGTTATCTAGATTTTAAATATTAGAAATTTATGTGACTATATATATATATGATATATATATATATATATATATATATATATATATATATATATATATATATATATATATCAGTGGGAAGAGCTGGTACTATTATTCTTGTTGTTTATTTGTTGCTTTTTTCCATTAGCTCCCAAATCATGATTTGTGAAGCTATAGCTAAGATTTTTATTTTGTTGTTTATAGTGATTTGTTGCTTTTTCCATTAGCTCCCAAATTATGATTTGGGAAGCTATAGCTAAGATTTTTATTTTGTTGTTTCTTATACATTTGGTTTTGATTCCTAATAGAATAAAGTGAGTTAATTTTCAAATGAAACATATGATTCAATGTTAGATGATGTTTGTTTACTATCTTCTCTCTCTCTTTTTCTGCCTTAAAGGACTATCTGGATGATGATGCCTACCCTAAAGGAAATTATGTACTAAAACAAAATTGGGACACATGAATATCTGCGAAAATATTACCAACAAGTTATAGGCTAGTAGCAGGTCAAGCAAGGTACAATCCAAACCAATGCAACAATAAATTTATTTGTGGCATTTTAGGACTCTCAAAACATCGTTGTAACAAAAAATAATTAAATAAAAAGAAAGAAATGGTAAACCAATAGACTTCATATAAAAAAGGTGCATTTGCAATAAAGTTATGGTACCTCTGCTTCAGCTTTAGCCTTTACTTGCTGCTGATTTTAATGGAGCCGTTCCTTGTCATCCACAAAAAAAGAGGGCATTCCATATGAGTGCACATGAGGTTTGATATTTTGCAACTGTTTGATGTTTTCCTGTAGTTATCTTGATTTTAAATATTAGAAATTCTTATGTGACTTATATATATTTATATATTTATATATATAAATATATATTAGTGGGAAGAGCTGGTACTATTAATCTTGTAGTTATAGTGATTTGTTTCTTTTTTCCATTAGCTCCCAAATTATGATTTGTGAAGCTATAGCAAAGATTTTTATTTTGTTGTTTCTTATACATTTGGTTTTGATTCTTGATAGAATAAAATGAGTTAATTTTCAAATGAAAAATATGATTCAATGTTAGATGATGTTTGTTTACTATCCTCTCTCTCTCTTTCTGCCTTAAAGGACTATCTGGATGATGATGCTTACCTTAATGGAGTCGTTCCTTGTCATCCACACAAAAAGAGGGCATTCCATATGAGTGCACATGAGGTTTGATATTTTGCAACTGTTTGATGGTTTTTTGTAGTTATCTTGATTTTAAATATTAGAAATTCTTATGTGACTTATATATATATATATATATATATATATATATATATATATATATATATATATATTAGTGGGAAGAGCTGGTACTAGTAATCTTGTTGTTTATAGTGACTTGTTTCTTTTTTCCATTAGCTCCCAAATTATGATTTGTGAAGCTATAGCTAAGATTTTTATTTTGTTGTTTCTTATACATTTGGTTTTGATTCCTGGTAGAATAAAGTGAGTTAATTTTCAAATGAAAAATATGATTCAATGTTAGATGATGTTTGTTTACTATCCTCGCTCTCTCTCTCTCTTTCTGCCTTAAAGGACTATCTGGATGATGATGCCTACCCTAATGGAGCCGTTCCTTGTCATCCACAAAAAAAGAGGGCATTCCATATGAGTGCACATGAGGTTTGATATTTTGCAACTATTTGATGGTTTCCTGTAGTTATCTTGATTTTAAATATTAGAAATTCTTATGTGACTTATATATATATATATATATAAATATATATTAGTGGGAAGAGCTGGTACTATTAATCTTGTAGTTATAGTGATTTGTTTCTTTTTTCCATTAGCTCCCAAATTATGATTTGTGAAGCTATAGCAAAGATTTTTATTTTGTTGTTTCTTATATATTTGGTTGTGATTCCTGATAGAATAAAGTGAGTTAATTTTCAAATGAAAAATATGATTCAATGTTAGATGATGTTTGTTTACTATCCTCTCTCTCTCACTCTCTTTTTCTGCCTTAAAGGACTATCTGGATGATGATGCCTACCTTAATGGAGCCGTTCCTTGTCATCCACAAAAAAAAGGCATTCCATATGAGTGCACATGAGGTTTGGTATTTTGCAACTGTTTGATGGTTTCTTGTAGTTATCTTGATTTTAAATATTAGAAATTCTTATGTGTATATCTCACCCCGTATATCTCACCCCGTGCCCTTGGTTTACTGAGATATATTTGTATATCTCACCCCGTGTTTGGGGGCATCATTTCAGGTTAGGTTGAGCCTGGAAGAGTGGAGCGTGAGGTGCATATTGGAGGCACAATGTGTTGAGGATTTGATTGGGACACACCTTGTGTAACATCCCGCATAATTAGTAAAATACATAAGTACTATATGTTATAGGTACATGTGTAGAATTCGGATTTATGGTGTAGGTTTGATGGCTTGCGAATTGTTTGATCTTTATCCTTGGATGAGACTAAGGTAAGTATTTAAATTAAATCATAGGAGGATACATATGTAGACATGTGAATTTTATCATATGAGTAAATTGATTGTGTGTTATAGACTTTAGTGTTCATTGGACTTTGGAAGTGGGCTAGTGTGTGTGGACTTGCCACCCTTAGATTTGTCTTATTGGATCCATCAAGTTCAGCCCAAAGTTAAACCCACACATAATTCCCTAAGCCTTGTCCAACAAGGTTGTTTGTGCACCAAGGCACCTTCACATGGCTTGATGTATTTTCCTTCTCATTCATGCGCACAAGGGGTAGAAAATACTTAGAAAAATCTGTCAATTTTTCCTCTTGTTTGACCGCCACCTCACTTGGCTTGTGCATCACTTGATTTCAATTTCATTGCATGGAAGACACTTGTACAATTTAGCAAGATTTTAGGCTGCATTCTTCTTCATTTTGGCGCACTTGAAGAGGGCTTGGAGCAGATTTTTATGACACAAAATCTGCATTGTGTGTTGACTTGGAGAACCACCTTACACCTTCCATCATGAGGCTGAAATGTGCAGATTTTTGCATGCTTTTGGCAGTCCATCATGAGCCAAACCTGCCCTTGCTTCCACATGCATCATAAGTAGGGTCTTGGGGCTGCATCTTCATCATTTTATGCACATTAGGACAGCTCCAAATCAGAGTCTAGGCTGCCACAAATGACACCTCCTTCCACTCCTCCATGTGCGCAAGACTTGGCTGTTTGTGTAGAAAAAATTCTGACTTAGGACATCATTCAGATCTGAACTCTTCCCCCTCACCTCCTTGCATGTGCATAGTGTACTTTAGAAGCAACCTTGTGTGCAGCCCCACCTCTTGCAAGAAACCAGAATTTTCATGATGCATCATCATGACAACCTCTCCTCTTTTCCCTTTAAGATGTGCGCCCAAGAGGGCTGGCCTCATGTACAAGTGCAGCCAATTTTCCTTCCTCATTCCCTCACTCTCCTAGCCGAACCTACAAGCATTCTTGGAGCAAGAAAGACCAAGCCAACTCCCTCCTTCCCTCACCATCAAACCGTGGCCTAGACACAAGTGAAGTGTGAGTTTCTCCTCTTTTCCCTCTCACTGTCCAGCCTTGTTCCTCAACCTTGAAGCTGTCCTAGATTGTTTCTCCTCACCTTTTGCGCATAGATCATCATAGGAAGTGGGGACTTGTTGTGAAGTAGAGCTAGAAGGGTGTGGTGTGTGAGCAAGAAGTGTGTGCTACAAGAGGTAAGCCTTGAACTTAGAACACTTTCATTGTGTAACCATGTGTGTGTGCTTGAATGTCTCCTTGCTTATGTGCGGTTTTGGATTCAAGTATGAGCATGGTAAAAGTAGAATGGTGGAGCTATTTCATGATGATTTGTATGCTTAAGTTATGGAATGGGAGCCTCTTGGTCATACTTAAGCTAATGCCCACTATTTTGAGGAATATATATGCCACTGTTTTGTATGATTATGCCACTGTTTTGAAGAGAAATATGCCACTGTTTCCCTTTGAATGTGTCACTGTTTTGAGGGTAAAATGCTCACTGTTTCGGTTTCACAAGACCACCATTTTGATGCCACTGTTTCTGCACACAAATGCCACTGTTTTAGTCCATTATATGCCACTGTTTCTGCACACAAATGCCACTGTTTTAGTCCATTATATGCCACTGTTTCTGCACACAAATGCCACTATTTTAGTCCATTATATGCCACTGTTTCTGCATAAAATGCTCACTGTTTTAGTCCATTATGTGCCACTGTTTCTGCATAAAATGCTCACTGTTTTAGTCCATTATGTGCCACTATTTCTGCATAAAATGCTCACTGTTTTAGTCCATTATGAGCCACTGTTTCTGCATAAAATAACCATCATCTTGATGTCCAAACACTACCCTTAATGTCACTGTATTGGTGTCTAAATACTCCCATTTTGCCACTGTTTTGATGATCAAGAATCACTATTTATGCCACTGTTTTAATGTCCAAAAAATCATGATTTATGCCACTGTTTTAATCACCATTTATGCCACTGTCTTAATGTTCAAAAATCCCTCTTTATGCCACTGTTTTGATGTGCAAATACCTCTACCTATGTCACTGTTTCATGTTCAAATGCAACCATTCATGCCACTGTTTTGATGCATAAATAACACTCCTTATGCCACTGTTTTGATGTTCAAATGCCACTGTCTAATGCCACTGTTCTGCCACTGTTTTGAGGTCCAAGATGTCACTGTTTCTGTTTTAAAACGTTCACTGTTTCTGCTGTAAGGTGCTACTGTTTTTCTGCTGTAAAACGTCACTGTTTCTGTTTTAAAACGTTCACTGTTTCTGCTGTATGTTCACTGTTTTCCTGCTGTAAAACGTCACTGTTTCTGTCCACTGTTTTTAAGGAAAATACCACTGTTTTCTGCTCACTGTTTTAAGCACAAACGTCACTGTTTTTCTGCTGTAAAAACACTGCTGTATGCTCACTGTTTTCCACTGTAAAACACTGCTGTATGCTCACTGTTTTCCACTGTAAAACACTGCTGTATGCTCACTGTTTCTGCTGTAAATAGCCACTGTAAATGATTGGTTGTAATTGATTTAGGTGCGCTTAAGAAGTGAGATACTTCGCTGCTGTTTGGTAGTATTTAAGGCACGCAAAGGTAAGTGTCAGGCGATATTACCTAATGTGACTATTGACTATTGGTATGAAATTGTGACATGATGCTCCATATGCCGTAAAAATATTATGTTCCATTATGATGAAAGGAAACTGCCAAAAATGTGCCGTGATGGCTATGTGATTATGAGGTAAAGACGTTATGTGGCAGCATAACGCATATGAAAAGTATATGTGCCGTGATGGCTATATGAAAGGTATATAAGCATGCACCTTACATCATACCGCATTTTTACGCTTTATGTGTGTGAAAGCATAGCATGACATGCATGTATCAAAATCATATAGGCCTTGTTTTAGAATAGTTATGTACAGGACCATGTGTTTGAGCAAGCATCATATAGGCATCCCCAAGGTACCGGGGTATGGGACACTTGGCATCAGTCCGCATAGGCCCACAGTTGGAATCCACATGGAGCTCAGGTGCCAAGGGTATTTGATTCCACTGTGAAGTGCGCGCACGACGGTGCTAAAAGCGCAAAGGAAAGGCGTTATATACGCAATATATGAATATGATGAAAAGGAAAAAGGAAAAGGAACAAGGATATGTTGAAGTGACTGTTTATGATTTTGTGCCTAGTTAATACTGTTATATTACTGGTTTTGTTGCCACACTACTGGGATTATTCTCACCCCTTCGGGGCTGCTATTTTTCCAAAATGGCAGGAGGACGTAAAAGCATTTGAAGGAGTGATGTTTTGCTGTTGATTGCTGATGCGTGGATTATCACTGTTGCTGTTTGTTTAATTGGATGACTGTAATGATTAATGTTTTGGTACTCTTGGATGACTGTAGTCTTTATCATCTCTATGTTAGCTTGAACTTTTATGAACAGCGGCTATTTTGGAAAACCTTTGTGAAAAGAATTTAAGTGCTGAAATTTTTACAGTGCACCTTACGGATGGCGTTTTTATGAGCAAACGAACTCGGATTTACCATTATTTTATATGCACGCGAAGCCCCAAACGTGCTCTTTCTAAATCACTTGAAATAACTTTTATCGTCCAAACAGAAGTTATAAGAACTATTGAAATGCCTTACGGATTTGTATACTGCTACGAGATTCTTTGTTAGCTCATGTGACGTTAACGACTCTAATTCCGCTTAGCAAACGACTCTCTTGGATGCATACAAGGGAGGGCGTTACACTAAAAACAGTGACACATTCAAAGGGAAACAGTGGCATATTTCTCTTCAAAACAGTGGCATAATCATACAAAACAGTGGCATATATATTCCTCAAAACAGTGGGCATTAGCTTAAGTATGACCAAGAGGCTCCCATTCCATAACTTAAGCATACAAATCATCATGAAATAGCTCCACCATTCTACTTTTACCATGCTCATACTTGAATCCAAAACCGCACATAAGCAAGGAGACATTCAAGCACACACACATGGTTACACAATGAAAGTGTTCTAAGTTCAAGGCTTACCTCTTGTAGCACACACTTCTTGCTCACACACCACACCCTTCTAGCTCTACTTCACAACAAGTCCCCACTTCCTATGATGATCTATGCGCAAAAGGTGAGGAGAAACAATCTAGGACAGCTTCAAGGTTGAGGAACAAGGCTGGACAGTGAGAGGGAAAAGAGGAGAAACTCACACTTCACTTGTGTCTAGGCCACGGTTTGATGGTGAGGGAAGGAGGGAGTTGGCTTGGTCTTTCTTGCTCCAAGAATGCTTGTAGGTTCGGCTAGGAGAGTGAGGGAATGAGGAAGGAAAATTGGCTGCACTTGTACATGAGGCCAGCCCTCTTGGGCGCACATCTTAAAGGGAAAAGAGGAGAGGTTGTCATGATGATGCATCATGAAAATTCTGGTTTCTTGCAAGAGGTGGGGCTGCACACAAGGTTGCTTCTAAAGTACACTATGCACATGCAAGGAGGTGAGGGGGAAGAGTTCAGATCTGAATGATGTCCTAAGTCAGAATTTTTTCTACACAAACAGCCAAGTCTTGCGCACATGGAGGAGTGGAAGGAGGTGTCATTTGTGGCAGCCTAGACTCTGATTTGGAGCTGTCCTAATGTGCATAAAATGATGAAGATGCAGCCCCAAGACCCTACTTATGATGCATGTGGAAGCAAGGGCAGGTTTGGCTCATGATGGACTGCCAAAAGCATGCAAAAATCTGCACATTTCAGCCTCATGATGGAAGGTGTAAGGTGGTTCTCCAAGTCAACACACAATGCAGATTTTGTGTCATAAAAATCTGCTCCAAGCCCTCTTCAAGTGCGCCAAAATGAAGAAGAATGCAGCCTAAAATCTTGCTAAATTGTACAAGTGTCTTCCATGCAATGAAATTGAAATCAAGTGATGCACAAGCCAAGTGAGGTGGCGGTCAAACAAGAGGAAAAATTGACAGATTTTTCTAAGTATTTTCTACCCCTTGTGCGCATGAATGAGAAGGAAAATACATCAAGCCATGTGAAGGTGCCTTGGTGCACAAACAACCTTGTTGGACAAGGCTTAGGGAATTATGTGTGGGTTTAACTTTGGGCTGAACTTGATGGATCCAATAAGACAAATCTAAGGGTGGCAAGTCCACACACACCAGCCCACTTCCAAAGTCCAATGAACACTAAAGTCTATAACACACAATCAATTTACTCATATGATAAAATTCACATGTCTACATATGTATCCTCCTATGATTTAATTTAAATACTTACATTAGTCTCATCCAAGGATAAAGATCAAACAATTCGCAAGCCATCAAACCTACACCATAAATCCGAATTCTACACATGTACCTATAACATATAGTACTTATGTATTTTACTAATTATGCGGGATGTTACACTCTCCCCACCAAATAGGAATTTTGTCCGCAAAATAAACTTACTTAAGAGCTAAACAGTTCTGGATAGCGTTTCTGAATGTCGTCCTCGCGCTCCCAAGTGGCTTCAGTTGCTGATCTGTTGTTCCATAATACTTTCACCAACGGAATCTCCTTAGAACGGAGTCGCTTGACGGATCTTTCAAGGATTTGCAACGGTTGCACTTGATACGTCAGATTTTCCTTTAGTTCCACTTCTTCTGGCTGTAACACGTGAGATGGATCAGAGAGATACCTCCGTAGCTGCGACACATGAAATACATTGTGAATTCCTGACAGATTGGGTGGTAAGGCCAACCGGTATGCAGACTCTCCAATCCGGTCCATAATCAGATACGGTCCTAAGTATCGAGGACTTAACTTCTTTACTCCCATTCTCCTTCCGAGTCCCGATGTAGGTGTGATTCTCAAAAATACATGGTCTCCGACTTCGAAAGATAGAGGCTTATGACGCTTGTCGTAATAACTCTTCTGTCTGGCCTGAGCCCTCTGCATATTTTCCCGAATCTTCTTTACCTGTTCGGATGTCTCTTGAATCAGATCAGGTCCTAACATACTTCGCTCACCCACTTCAGTCCAGCATAAAGGGGATTTGCATTTTCTCCCATACAGAGCTTCATACGGTGCCATCTGAATACTGGAGTGGTAACTGTTGTTGTAAGCAAACTCAATCAAGGGGAGATAATTATCCCAGCTGCCTCCTAACTCCAAAGCGCATGCTCGCAACATGTCCTCTAATGCTTGAATGATGCGTTCCGTCTGTCCATCGGTCTGCGGATGATAAGCAGTACTCAACTTCAAATGGGTCCCTAATGCTCTTTGAAAGGATTCCCAGAACTTAGATGTAAACTTGGGATCACGATCACTGACAATACTCGTAGGAACTCCATGCAGCTTCACAATCTCCTGCAGATAAATTCTAGCAAGCCTCTCTGTATTATGCGTGGTTCTAACACGTAAGAAATGAGCTGACTTCGTTAAACGATCGACAATCACCCAGATAGAATCATATCCTTCTCGCGTCCGAGGAAGTCCAACTACAAAATCCATCGCAATACTGTCCCACTTCCATTCGGGAATCTCCAGAGGTTGAAGGAGTCCCGACGATTTCTGATGTTCGTACTTCACCTTCTGGCAAGTTAAGCACCGAGATACATACTCAGCAATATCACGCTTCATACCCGGCCACCAAAACGAGGTCTTCAAATCATGGTACATCTTCGTGGATCCAGGATGAACTGCATACTTACCCTTGTGAGCCTCCTGTAAAACTTCTTGTTTCAACTCTTCATTCGGCACAACCAGCCGTCCTTGAAATCTCCAAACATCATTCTCATCCTTTACAACATCTTGGTTGCCAACCAAATCACGGACTAACTCTTCATCTTTCTGAGCTTCCTTAATTCTACTGATCAATTCATTCTCCACCCTTATATTTCCCAATCTTATGCTATTCCCTCTCTCGTCTACCGATAAGTTCAAGTCTCGAAAGGCCTCAAACAATTTCAGCTCTTCTATCATCAGAGTTGCAGTGTGCAGTGTCTTCCTACTCAGGGCGTCAGCTACCACGTTTGCCTTTCCTGGGTGGTACTTAAGTTCAAAATCGTAGTCCTTCAGAAATTCCATCCACCGACGTTGCCGCATATTCAGCTCCTTCTGGTCGAACAAGTACTTCAAACTCTTATGATCGCTGAACACGTCAAACTGCGAACCATACAAGTGGTACCTCCAAATTTTAAGTGCGAACACTATAGCTGCTAACTCCAAATCGTGCGTAGGGTAATTCTCTTCGTGAGGCTTTAGTTGTCGGGATGCATAAGCTACCGCCATACGATCCTGCATCAACACGCATCCAAGTCCTTTCAGCGACGCATCGCAGTATACTTCGAACTTTCGGGTAGGATCCGGAATCGTGAGTACGGGAGCACTCGTCAATCTGCTCTTTAGTTCCAAGAAACATTCTTCACAAGCTTCAGTCCACTCAAAAGGCTTATCCTTCCGAGTGAGACGAGTAAGAGGTTGCACTATCTGAGAGAAATTCTGGATGAACCTTCGATAGTATCCAGCAAGACCTAAGAAACTTCTTACTTCAGTGACCGTCTTGGGTCGTTCCCAATTCATGACAGCTTCAACTTTGCTGGGGTCCACCGCGATACCTTCTGATGAAATGACATGGCCCAGAAACTGGACCTCTTTAAGCCAAAACTCGCACTTCGACCATTTCGCGTACAACTGCTTCTCCTTCAAGATTTGCAAGACAATCCTCAGATGTTTCGCGTGCAGCTCTTCATTAGCTGAGTAAATCAGGATATCGTCGATAAACACAATAACAAACTGATCAAGAAAGGGGCGGAAGATGCGGTTCATGTAGTCCATGAATACCGCTGGAGCATTCGTAAGTCCGAATGGGATCACCTGATATTCGTAGTGCCCATAACGAGTCCTAAAAGCGGTTTTCGGAATATCCTCTGGTTTGACCCGGATCTGATGGTATCCCGATCGTAAATCTATCTTGGAAAAGACTCTGGCTCCTCTCAGCTGGTCCATCAAATCGTCGATCCTCGGTAGCGGATACTTATTCTTCACCGTTACTTTGTTCAGCTGGCGGTAATCTACACACAGACGTAAACTTCCATCCTTCTTCTTAATCAAGATGGCTGGAGCACCCCATGGGGAGGTACTCGGTCTGATGAATTCCTTTGCCAAAAGCTCTTCTATCTGCTTCTTCAACTCTCGCAGTTCCAACGGCGCCATACGATACGGAGCAATGGAGATTGGTCCAACTCCAGGAACAAGTTCGATAGAAAATTCTATTTCCCTATGAGGAGGCAATCGAGGTATTTCATCCGGGAATACCTCCTCGAATTCCCTAACTACAGGTACATTTTGAATATGAGTGTCAACCGAGGTCTCAGCCTCGATCGACAAAAGATACCCTGCTGCTCCCTTGCGGAGCTCTTTTCTAACTTGCAATAAAGAAATGAGAGAGAAAGGTTGAAGATTACCATCTTTCGCAGGAACAACGACTTTCCCCGCTCGACAGTCCAAAGTCATCCCGTTTTCCGTCAACCAGTCCATACCGATAATCACATCGAAATTGAATACCGGCAGGACCACCAAGTTAACTGTATACGTGTTCCCTTCATACTGTAAGATAACACCTCTGCAGATCTCTGAGGCTGTGCACGATCCTCCAGTAGGTGTGCTGATGTGTAACTCATAAGGTAACGGGGTTGGGGTGATGCCTATTCTCATAGCAGTATGCTTTGCCATAAAAGAGCCAGACGCTCCAGAATCAAAGATAACAGAAATTGGGTGACCATTTAAAGTGACATTACCTTTGATCAAGTTGGGAAACTTCTGCGCTTCATTCGCATCCAGTGTGAACACCCGTGCTTGCGTAGACTGTTGTTCAGCGTTCTGGGGGCATTTGTAAGCAAAATGTCCTTGCTGGCCACAACTGAAACATGCATTGTTGTTCTTGCGACAGACTCCAAAGTGATTCTTTCCACATGTAGCACAAACAGTCGCGCCCTGTCGTCCAGTTGACGATTGACCCACCGTATAGTTTCTCTTAAAATTTCCAGGCCGCGCCTGCAACTGCGTACCTCTGCCTCGACCCCTACCAGGTGCCGTCCTGAAGAATCTGCCTGCTCGGTTTCCTCCGTGGAATTGTGTTGGTGGCTTGTTCAAGTTCTTGGCCTCATTAATGATTCCTTCTGCCTGACGACTCTGGTTGATGAGTTCCGGAAGTGTACGATTAGCCGTGGTCAAAATGAGCTTACGGATCTCCGGGTGTAATCCGCTTTCGAACTTCTCCACCTGCCATTCTTCATCATAAATGTTTCGGTCAAAGTTGGCGTACTCGATCAGCTGCCCAAATTTCGCAGTATACTCATTGACCGTCATGTTGTCCTGCCTAAGTGACAGCAGTTCAGTGTGCTTCATTCTTCTCATTGCCTTAGGAAAAATACGTGTCCAAAAATACTTGTCTGAACACGGCCCATGTCAGTTCAACGTGCTGAGCTCTCAGCAGAGCCCTCGCACCAGTCCACCATGTTAAAGCTTCTCCCATCAGCTGGTACGACGCGTAATCAGTCTTCTGCGCTTCCGGGCATGCCATGCGTTCGAAAATATGCTCGATCATCTGCAGCCACTTCGCCGCAGCCTCGGGGTTGTCTTCGCCCTCAAAAGTAGGTGGTTGGAAGTTGCGGAAGTCTTTCAACCTCCGACGGGCAATTTCTTCTGCATTTTCATGCAGTGGGGGTTGGTTCTGATTCTGTTGCCTATGGTCGCGCCATTCTTGGCTCATATTCTGGATAAACGTTGCCAGTCCCCCAACGGTAGTGATAAGATCCTCTTCCGCATCGCCAGTCCTTCCCCGAGTTGAACCGCGACCACCTGCCATGATTCTGCACTCACAATATCAGGAAATGAGTTGATCAGGCTCACCGCAAGTTATTCATGGCAGCAGCCCCAAGTAGGTACTCGGGTTCAATTCGGACAAGTTAACTATGCATCCGTGTCTTATCACAGAACGGTCCTAACAATCTAACTACACTAGCTAACATATACTTAAACTATAGCACATTTAGACAGTCAATCAGCAGATAAACACAATCAACAATTAATTCAATCAATCACAAGCAAATCCATGGACCAAACGGCTCTGATACCAATTAGTGTAACGCCCTCCCTTGTATGCATCCAAGAGAGTCGTTTGCTAAGCGGAATTAGAGTCGTTAACGTCACATGAGCTAACAAAGAATCTCGTAGCAGTATACAAATCCGTAAGGCATTTCAATAGTTCTTATAACTTCTGTTTGGACGATAAAAGTTATTTCAAGTGATTTAGGAAGAGCACATTTGGGGCTTCGCGTGCATATAAAATAATGGTAAATCCGAGTTCGTTTGCTCATAAAAACGCCATCCGTAAGGTGCACTGTAAAAATTTCAGCACTTAAATTCTTTTCACAAAGGTTTTCCAAAATAGCCGCTGTTCATAAAAGTTCAAGCTAACATAGAGATGATAAAGACTACAGTCATCCAAGAGTACCAAAACATTAATCATTACAGTCATCCAATTAAACAAACAGCAACAGTGATAATCCACGCATCAGCAATCAACAGCAAAACATCACTCCTTCAAATGCTTTTACGTCCTCCTGCCATTTTGGAAAAATAGCAGCCCCGAAGGGGTGAGAATAATCCCAGTAGTGTGGCAACAAAACCAGTAATATAACAGTATTAACTAGGCACAAAATCATAAACAGTCACTTCAACATATCCTTGTTCCTTTTCCTTTTTCCTTTTCATCATATTCATATATTGCGTATATAACGCCTTTCCTTTGCGCTTTTAGCACCGTCGTGCGCGCACTTCACAGTGGAATCAAATACCCTTGGCACCTGAGCTCCATGTGGATTCCAACTGTGGGCCTATGCGGACTGATGCCAAGTGTCCCATACCCCGGTACCTTGGGGATGCCTATATGATGCTTGCTCAAACACATGGTCCTGTACATAACTATTCTAAAACAAGGCCTATATGATTTTGATACATGCATGTCATGCTATGCTTTCACACACACAAAGCGTAAAAATGCGGTATGATGTAAGGTGCATGCTTATATACCTTTCATATAGCCATCACGGCACATATACTTTTCATATGCGTTATGCTGCCACATAACGTCTTTACCTCATAATCATATAGCCATCACGGCACATTTTTGGCAGTTTCCTTTCATCATAATGGAACATAATATTTTTACGGCATATGGAGCATCATGTCACAATTTCATACCAATAGTCAATAGTCACATTAGGTAATATCGCCTGACACTTACCTTTGCGTGCCTTAAATACTACCAAACAGCAGCGAAGTATCTCACTTCTTAAGCGCACCTAAATCAATTACAACCAATCATTTACAGTGGCTATTTACAGCAGAAACAGTGAGCATACAGCAGTGTTTTACAGTGGAAAACAGTGAGCATACAGCAGTGTTTTACAGTGGAAAACAGTGAGCATACAGCAGTGTTTTTACAGCAGAAAAACAGTGACGTTTGTGCTTAAAACAGTGAGCAGAAAACAGTGGTATTTTCCTTAAAAACAGTGGACAGAAACAGTGACGTTTTACAGCAGGAAAACAGTGAACATACAGCAGAAACAGTGAACGTTTTAAAACAGAAACAGTGACGTTTTACAGCAGAAAAACAGTAGCACCTTACAGCAGAAACAGTGAACGTTTTAAAACAGAAACAGTGACATCTTGGACCTCAAAACAGTGGCAGAACAGTGGCATTAGACAGTGGCATTTGAACATCAAAACAGTGGCATAAGGAGTGTTATTTATGCATCAAAACAGTGGCATGAATGGTTGCATTTGAACATGAAACAGTGACATAGGTAGAGGTATTTGCACATCAAAACAGTGGCATAAAGAGGGATTTTTGAACATTAAGACAGTGGCATAAATGGTGATTAAAACAGTGGCATAAATCATGATTTTTTGGACATTAAAACAGTGGCATAAATAGTGATTCTTGATCATCAAAACAGTGGCAAAATTGGAGTATTTAGACACCAATACAGTGACATTAAGGGTAGTGTTTGGACATCAAGATGATGGTTATTTTATGCAGAAACAGTGGCTCATAATGGACTAAAACAGTGAGCATTTTATGCAGAAACAGTGGCACATAATGGACTAAAACAGTGAGCATTTTATGCAGAAACAGTGGCACATAATGGACTAAAACAGTGAGCATTTTATGCAGAAACAGTGGCATATAATGGACTAAAACAATGGCATTTGTGTGCAGAAACAGTGGCATATAATGGACTAAAATAGTGGCATATAATGGACTAAAACAGTGGCATTTGTGTGCAGAAACAGTGGCATATAATGGACTAAAACAGTGGCATTTGTGTGCAGAAACAGTGGCATCAAAATGGTGGTCTTGTGAAACCGAAACAGTGAGCATTTTACCCTCAAAACAGTGACACCTTGCATATGTTTAATGCTTTGGAATTAGATCATGAACTTGTGCATGTTGAAAATGCCATGCCTTTGTATGTTCATGACTACATGTTAAGTCCTTTAAATCTGATGTATATGTATGCCTTGAGTATCTATTGTATATTTTGAGTGAGCATGGGACTTGTCCATCGCCACATTTCTTGTATTTGAGGCCTTGATACATGATGTTGTAAATGGCTCATTATTGTTGTAAAATGGCCATAAACTCAAGGATTATGAAATGATTGCATTCTTGTATGAAAAAAATGCATGATGAAGGGGCCTAGAGCCTACATTAGAGTATGTATAAGTGTTGTGGGGAGTACTAAGGTGTTAGGGATGGATTACACAACTCTTTTTGGGCTGAAAATGCTGTAATCTGTCACTTTTGCGGCATAGTAATCGATTACCCAAGCATGGTAATCGATTACCATGCAACAGGGGACGAAATAATGCTATTGTCTCCACTGGTAATCGATTACCAGAGGCTTGGTAATCGATTACCAAGTGAGGTAATCGATTACCCAAGCTTGGTAATCGATTACCAGAGAACAGGGGAGGCAAATTTTGGCTACTGCCTCAATTTTGACAGGTGGTAATCGATTACCACCCACTGGTAATCGATTACCACAGTGTAAATTTTGAAAATTCAGGTTTTTCTAAACTAAAAGAAAGGGGCTTAACTTGGTGGGTAGAACTCCAAATGGTACGTGGTTTGAAACCACGCGTAGCTAATGAAAAGGGCTAGAACATGGTAAGATATGAAAGTAATTTGATGAGTTTAAATGAGTTGAATAAAAAGAAAGATTAGTGATGTTAGTAAACTGAATGATTCCGCGAATTGCATTTACAATTATAGTGTTGTTTTAATTGATTACAGAAAAGGTTATTGTTATGAAAAGGAATATGATAAAAGAAAAAAAGTTTCCCGTAATTTAATTAACCCAATTACTGTGATTGTAACTGCGCTTAATATCATAATCAATGTTAACAATACCGGTACGTAACGGGCTGTTACATTTTATGGTATCAGAGCAGTTTCTTAGGGAACTCTGATAATTGTGTGGTTGTGTTAAGTGCTGTATAGTTGTACGTAGACTCTTATTGACTACTACACATGTGATTCCTTAGTTTGGGCCTGATCAACCCATTTCTTCGTGTTATATGTGTGGTCAGTATAAGATGCCTTCGTGACAACCCTGGAGCACCAATGCCAGTCCTTAGGCTGAGGTTGTGGGTGCAGTGTGGACTGGTGCAGTGTGGACTGCTCCACGGACTGATATGTTAGTAAGTGAATTTGGTGTAATTGAGGACTTAGTGAGAATAAATTGTGATAAGATGTATAACCATTTTGGGTAGAATGCTACCATAGTTGAATGGGGTCTTATGGTGAGTAAGTATGATTGAATTGAGTTGATATTATGATGATGATGTTGGTGAAAAGATAAAATATCTTTGTGGGACCCGTGTGACCGGAGTCACTTAGCCTCCCACCCTTTTCTCCTTCTCTTTCCTTCCTTTTTCTCTTCTTCTTCGCGCACCCCCCTGCAGATGGAACCAAAACACCCATTCTTCTTCTTTTCGCCATTTTCTCTATTCTTCACCAAATCACTTGATTTTGGTGTTGAAATCTATTGTAAACGACCTTCCAAAGCCATTGGTAACACTTAGAAGCCATGAAATCATCTCCTTGGGGCGAAAATGGACAAACTCAGATCCGACCCCTTTGGTGTTCTTGGAGTTTTTGGAGTTTTTGGATCTCTTTTGGATTGATGGAGCCTTGGTGGTGTTCCTACACTTGATGGTGAGTATATTTGTGGTATTTTTATGGTTGGATTCATAGATCTAGGAATTTATGCTTTAAACCTTTGATTTTAGATGTGTGATGATAGAGAGCTCAAATGGAAAAATGCTATTAGATGAAAATGCCTTAGAATGATGCATGAAAGCTAAAAATGCTATGATAAATTTTGGTGAAAAAGTTGGGTTTTTAACTTAGGAAAAATTGTGGAAATTCCATGAAAAGTGGTATGTGGTGAAATTGAATAATTGAATAATGGACCATTGGTATAGGTTGATAATGAGATTACATGATTAGTATGAGTATTAAAATGAATTGAAAACCTTGTAGAACCAATCTTTGAGGAATTCGAACCATAGGGTGGTTTGGAGGAAAAATGATGTAAAGGTTGTGAATTTGATGGAAAATGATATAAATATGATGTTTAATTGGATAATGGTATAGTGTGGTATAGTGGAATGAGAAGAAAGAATGTGTGATTCATGATGTATGTGGTAATTTGAGTTATAAAAGAGATTAAAGTTAAATGAATGAGTGTTTGAGATAAATGATTGAATTGTAAATGATTTGATAATCATGTTGTGGATTATCTAGGTTGCCTCTCTTGGACGCTTTGGAAGCGGGTAAGCTTGGAGCTTACGTTTGGAGCATTGGCTCGGTGTTGAGGTAACCTTTGGAACTGGGGTTTAGCCCTTGTGTGCTCCACCACACCTAGTGGAAGGTTGTGGTTGGATTATGTGTTTATGGCATGGTGTGATTGTGTGCTTGTATGCATATTGCTTGGATTTCATGAAAAATTGTTTGGTCACTGGCCAGTTGACGTGTGTTGGGTTTGGACATCCGCTGGATTATTTCGATGGCGAAGTACCAGTTGGAATGCCATGGGGTCGACTCATGGGAGCGACACCAGGATGAGCCAAACGGGGGACATCCGCCGGATAGGTCTCTTGAGGAGTTCCGGTTGGGTTGGCCATGGAGTTTTCTCAACCATGGGAGAAGCTCTAGGATTGTCTCGGGAGTTATATGATGGAGCCTTGAACATAAATCCATGCGTGGATGTTCTTGGGTTGTCTCCAGTTGGTTGGTGATATTGTATTGCTTGCACATTATATGATGTTATATTTGCACATTGAGTGAGCCATGGGTGGAGAAACCTCCAGGGCCCTTGGTTTACTGAGATATATTTATATATCTCACCCCGTGTTGTGGGGCATCATTTCAGGTCAGGTTGAGCCTGGAAGAGTGGAGCATGAGGTGCATGTTGGAGGCACCATGGGATGAGCATTGGATAGGGACATATCTTGCATATGATGTATGCTTTAGACTTAGGTCATGAATCTATGCATGTTGAAAATGCCATGCTTAGTAAGCTCATGAACACATGTTAAATCCTTCAATATGATGTATATGTAGGACATGAGTATATGTTGTATATTGAGTGAGCATGGGACTTGTCCATTGCCACATTCATTGTAATTGAAGCCTTGGTGAATATGTTGTAAAATGGACCATATTTGATGTAAAATGGCCATTATGTTAAGGACTTTGTATATGATACATAATTGAATGAAAATGTATGTTTGAAGGGCCTAGAGCCTAAATTATGGTATGTTTAAGTGTTGTGTGGAGTACTAAGAGGTTAGGGATGGATTACACAACCCTTCTTGGGCTTAAAATGCTGTAATCTGTCACTTTTACTGCATAGTAATCGATTACCCAAGCATGGTAATCGATTACCATGCAACAGGGGACGAAAATTGGCTACTGTCTTCACTGGTAATCGATTACTGAGGCTTGGTAATCGATTACCATGTGAGGTAATCGATTACCCAAAGTTGGTAATCGATTACCAGAACAGAGGAGGTCAAAATTTGGCTACTGCCTCATTTTTGACAGGTGGTAATCGATTACCACCCACTGGTAATCGATTACCACAGTGCAATTTTTGAAAATTCAGGTTTTTCTTATCTTAAAGAAAGGGGCATAACTTGTTGGGTAGAACTCCAAATGATACGTGGTTTGAAACCACGCGTAGCTTACGTAAAGGGCTAGAACTTGGTAAGAAAGGAGAATGAGTTGATGGGTTTAAAATGAGTTGAATAAAAAGAAAAGTTTAGTGTTGTTGTTTAGCTAGATGCTTCCGCGTATTGCATTTACGATTATAGTGTTGTTTTAATTAATTACGGAAACGGATATTGTTATAAAAAGGAACGTGATAAAAGGAAAAAGTTTGCCCGTAATTTAATTAACCCAATTACTGTGATTGTAACTGCGCTTAATATCATAAGTAATGTTAACAACACCGGTACGTAACGGGCTGTTACATTTTATGGTATCAGAGCAGTTTCTTTAGGGAACTCTGATGATTGTGTAATTGAGGTGAGTGCTGTATAGTTGTACGTAGACTCTTATTGACTGCTACACATGTGATTCCTTTGTTTGGGCCTGATCAACCCATTTCCTTGTGTTCAATGTGTGGTCAGTATAAGATGCCTTCGTGACAACCCTGGAGCACCAATGCCAGTCCTTAGGTTAAGGTGGTGGGTGCAGTGTTGACTACCCCACGAATGGATATGTTAGTAAGTGAATTTGGTGTAATTGAGGACTTAGTGAGAATAAATTGTGATATTGTCATTGAGGACTTAGTGAGAATGAATTGAGATAAGATGTTTAACCACTTTGGGTAGAATGCCACCATAGTTGAATGTGGTCTTGTGGTTAGTAAAAGGACTGAATTGAGTTGATATTGGTATGATGATGTGGCTAAGTCTTCCCTAAATGTTTGGGGAGTTAGAACAATTGAGTATATGTGGAATTAGTGCTATAACCTTGATATGGTAAAGGAATTGGAACCCCGATGAAATGGTGAAAATTTGAATGAGTGTTTATATGGAATATTGGATACCTTAGGGTAAAGTATAAGGCTATAAGACCCTTGATGAGGGCATGCACATGGATGACTTGATATGCTTGGGTGTATAAATAAAATAGAAAATTCAAAATTTGATTGAGGATTGTGAGTAACTTAAAAGAATTATGGAAATGATGGGATGGATAATTCAAGGTTGAAATTGGGACTTTAGTCCATGATGATTTAGTGATTGGTTGAATGTAAGTGAGGATGTCATACGAATAGAAAGTAAAATATAAGAAGTTGAGGAAATTGCCATGTAAGACATTGGATGAATTTGATTGGAAGTATGAGAGTCCGTAAGTTAAGAATGGTTGGACTTGACAAATGTGAGGTGAAGAAAACATAACTGAGTGTGGTGTAATAATGGTACTAAGATGTTTCCATAATGTTGTGGAGCATTGCAAGTTGAGGATGTGGCTTAACTATATGAGGATAGTAATCCTGTGATGGCTAAGTGTTATTTGTAAATATATATATGTGTAAATGTGTATGTTTTGTGAAGGCCGGGGTGCCTAAATGTATAACTGTGTTGTTTTGAGTTGGTAAACTCTTTGGTAAAAGAAAAGTTACGCAATGGAAATTCCCTATGATGGGAAATGTGAAGAGATTGTCTCTTTGGAGCGTCATTGGATGCTCAATGTGGTATGGGATTCATGATGGAGTCCCGGTGTGCAAGTTATACCATGGCACACATGTTGTTAATAATGTGACAATTAATATTGTCCTGGGTTTCCCTTTGTGGATTGAATCCTAAGAGGTGTTGCTCTTGGAAGTCCCAGGCGAGCACTGCTCGAAGTTGATAATGTATCTGGTGGTCCTGATGCACTGAATGCATGGACGGTTAAATGAGGGCACTCTTAGTGTCATGGTGAAATATTGAGAGAAAAGTGATGTTGTGTTAATGAAGTGGATCTTCTACAGCGTTGAGCATGGTTGCTATAAGTCATGATGGACAATGGATAAGGACTGTACCGAACATGGGTACTGTTATGAATTGAAAGTTTTGTGTCATAATTTGAAAAAGATGCCGAGATCATGTGAGGAGGATTATTCTATGGACTAAGACTAATGACTAGTCAAGTTAAATGAGTATAATGTCGAGAAAAGAACCATAGTGGAAAATTATATTGCCTGGTGCAAGAGTAGGATATATCTAGTATACCATTAGGTATCTATATAGGACTCTGTTTGCCGTATTATATGCGGATTTGATGTGAATGTAATTATTTGGGTGGCTATCTCCGTATGGATTATGTTCCTGGAGATTATTATTATCTTGTATAAGTAATGTAGTGAGGTAGGACCTTGAGTTAGTTGGACTGTTAGTACAGCCATGGGCATGTTACCTCTTCTTGCGTGAATTATAAGGACAGATTCTCTGATTGGTGGGGCATTGCACCTGGGGCCCTTAGGACAGCAAGAGCTCGAGGGGTTAAACCTGGGATGTTCTTACCCATTGCATTAGAGGATTGTATCTTGTGAGGAACGCAAGAGGTGAATTTGGATAACTGTAAGTGAACAGTAATATGCCTAATATGATGAAATGTGTGAGATGCCATGAGATGGCAGTTTGGATTATGAATGTGAGAATTGGGAGATGTACATGAGTGTACACCAAGTGTGGTGTTATGGAATTATGGTTTTACGGAAATTGTGAAAAGAATTGTTGGATTGTCACCCTATGTGAAGGGGATGGAAAATTGATTGGTGATGATGGATTGAGTCAAAGTCTTTTGGGAAGATTTGTGATGGCTAGTTGTTAAGCTAAGTTGGTGGCCAAAGTGGCCAATGATTTTAAGTTGGTGGCCAAAGTGGCTGATGATTTTAAGAAGTGATTAATGAAGATATAGTCAAGTAAGAAAGTGTGATACCAGTTGTTAAAGAGAAATGTATTTGGTGAAATAAAAGGTTGATGTCCTTACCCTGATGGTAGAGTTACTGATGAAGCAGTATTGATGCAAAATTTTGTGAGTGATGTGTTGAAAATACACAATATTGATGTTGTTTGTGGCTAGGTATCAAGAGATATGATTGAGTGTGCTAGTAGTACCTTGAATGGTTCGAGAGATTTGTGTGATCGCCAATGTGAAATGATGAAAGTAATGACAAGGATGGATTAAGTTCCTAGAGGCATGATAAATAGGTTTTGAAAATCCCTACGTGATGGGACAGATATGAGAGAGAGATGATATGTGACATTGGAGTGATACATACTGGTTAAGTGAAATGATGATGAAGGAGAAATGTATAGAATGAAACACATGTGGAATTGATACATGAGTACGGAATTGTAATTAAAGAAAATTGTTAATGGAAATCTTGGGCATGTTGCCTTTAATGGGAGAAATCAGTGATGAATTATGTGTTAAGTTTTGAGATGATTAGTTGAAATTGTAAGTATGATCTAGTGTATGAAAATTAATGAGTAAATTCAGGGTCGAAAGCTTTGAAATGACCGATGTAAGGTAAGAATTGTAATGTGTGGTCCATTATGTACCAGTAAAATTTCTTGAGGAAGTGATTCGCCGTTGTGTTTTGGCGAGAGTTGGTAAACCTGTAAAGTTGGATTCCAAAGTTTAGCACAGAGATAGTGCTTGTTAAAGATAAGTGTTGAGGTGAAATGGTACGTTATAGGTTAAGAACATGAGAAAAGAAAAATGTGGATATACGAGTTGTGGCTAGGTGCCAAAAATGGGGATTTGTCCCTCAGAAAATAAAGGTATAGTGAGCGTGAACTGGATGATTACTCGGTGAGTTGCACTGAGAGGCTGTGAGATTCCATAATAGTATTTGATGTGGAATAAGAAATGTGAAATAGATTGATGACAAGAGTTAATACTCCGTGGAGATAAAATTCAAAGAAGGAAAATTGTGGCTGTAATGTGCCAATAAGTAAGAGTTGCCTGTGTGGCACAGATTGAATAGGATGTAGCATAACCCTATGGGTATATTGTTGATATGTTAATTTGGTAGGAAAACCTGCCAAGAGAAATTATGGGCTATATGTGCTAGGTAGCCGGACTTGTGAAAAGAAATTGAAAAGCATATGAAAAGAAATTGGCTTGGTAAAGCAGAGATAGTGCACAACTGTGTGGTGCACTCCGGTTGTTCACATGTGGTGTCACCGGTTGAGATGGAGATTGGGAAGGACTTGAGGTCTCCCATTGGGCCTTTGAAAGGCAAGACTATTGTGAAATGTGGCTGGAAAGCCAAAAGATAAAAATTTAAAGAATTATGTTGGTATCCGCGCACTGGATGGAGCTTCTTGGGTACGGGGGACTGAGATTCTCTGGCTGTATCCCGAGTTAGCTTATGTGCATAGTTGATTTTGCGGACAAAATTCCTAAAAGGTGGGGTGAATATAACACCTCGGAAAATTAAATGTGAAATTATGTGATAAAATATGGGTTTAAAAAGGGAAGGATTAGTGAAAATCCGAGGATTAGGGCCAAAATGGGCAAAAAGGGCAAAATGGTAATTTGCCAAGAACGTGAACCGAGGCATGAAAAATGGAGTTAGAGATTTAATATGACAAAAATAATGCTGGAAATGGAATCAGGGCGGAAAATTGAGTGAATAGGCAAATTTGTGAAAAAGTGATGAATAGTGACTTTTTAAGTGTTAAATACTGCGGTACGAGTGTACCGATAAGTGTGAAATTTTTATGAGAATTTTGAGGAAAGAAAAATATGACATGGACTGGAAAAATATGTAGATTAAGAATATATGATCATAATTTTTATCGGAGTTGAAGTTAGATCGCGTGTGGGACCCGTGTGACCGGAGTCACTTAGCCTCCCACCCTTTTCTCCTTCTCTTTCCTTCCTTTTTCTCTTCTTCTTCGCGCACCCCCCTGCAAATGGAACCAAAACACCCATTCTTCTTCTTTTCGCCATTTTCTCTATTCTTCACCAAATCACTTGATTTTGGTGTTGAAATCTATTGTAAACGACCTTCCAAAGCCATTGGTAACACTTAGAAGCCATGAAATCATCTCCTTGGGGCGAAAATGGACAAACTCAGATCCGACCCCTTTGGTGTTCTTGGAGTTTTTGGAGTTTTTGGATCTCTTTTGGATTGATGGAGCCTTGGTGGTGTTCCTACACTTGATGGTGAGTATATTTGTGGTATTTTTATGGTTGGATTCATAGATCTAGGAATTTATGCTTTAAACCTTTGATTTTAGATGTGTGATGATAGAGAGCTCAAATGGAAAAATGCTATTAGATGAAAATGCCTTAGAATGATGCATGAAAGCTAAAAATGCTATGATAAATTTTGGTGAAAAAGTTGGGTTTTTAACTTAGGAAAAATTGTGGAAATTCCATGAAAAGTGGTATGTGGTGAAATTGAATAATTGAATAATGGACCATTGGTATAGGTTGATAATGAGATTACATGATTAGTATGAGTATTAAAATGAATTGAAAACCTTGTAGAACCAATCTTTGAGGAATTCGAACCATAGGGTGGTTTGGAGGAAAAATGATGTAAAGGTTGTGAATTTGATGGAAAATGATATAAATATGATGTTTAATTGGATAATGGTATAGTGTGGTATAGTGGAATGAGAAGAAAGAATGTGTGATTCATGATGTATGTGGTAATTTGAGTTATAAAAGAGATTAAAGTTAAATGAATGAGTATTTGAGATAAATGATTGAATTGTAAATGATTTGATAATCATGTTGTGGATTATCTAGGTTGCCTCTCTTGGACGCTTTGGAAGCGGGTAAGCTTGGAGCTTACGTTTGGAGCATGGGCTCGGTATTGAGGTAACCATTGGAACTGGGGTTTAGCCCTTGTGTGCTCCACCACACCTAGTGGATGGTTGTGGTTGGATTATGTGGTTATGACATTGTGTGATTGTGTGCTTGTATGCATATTGCTTGAGTTTTGTGAAAATTGTTTGGTCACTGGCCAGTTGACGTGTGTGGAGTTTGGACATCCGCTGGGTTCGTCCTTGTGAGAATGCCAGTCGGGTTTTGCCGTGGAGTCGACTCTGGGAGCGGCGCCAGGATGATCCAAACGGGGACGTCCGCCGGATAGGGCTCATGAGGAGTTCCGGTTGGGTATTGCCATGGAGTCATCTCAACCATGGGAGAGGCGCCAGGACTGTCTCGGGAGTTATATGATGGAGTCCTTGAACATGAATCCATGAGTGGATGTTCTCGGGTTGTCTCCAGTTGATGGGTGATATTGTATTACATGCATATTATATGATGTTGTATTTGCACATTGAGTGAGCCATGGGGTGGAGAAACCTCCAGGGCCCTTGGTTTACTGAGATATATTTATATATCTCACCCCGTGTTGTGGGGCATCATTTCAGGTCAGGTTGAGCCTGGAAGAGTGGAGCATGAGGTGCATGTTGGAGGCACCATGTGATGAGCATTGGATAGGGATACATCTTGCATATGATGTATGCTTTAGACTTAGGTCATGAATCTATGCATGTTGAAAATGTCATGCTTAGTAAGCTCATGAATACATGTTAGATCCTTCCATATGATGTATATGTAGGACATGAGAATATATTGTATATTTGAGTGAGCATGGGACTTGTCCATTGCCACATTCATTGTAATTGAAGTCTTGGTGAATATGTTGTAAAATGGACCGTATTTGATGTAAAATAGCCATTATGTTAAGGACTTTGTATAAGATACATAATTGAATGAAAATGTATGTTTGAAGGGCTTAGAGCCTAAATTAGAGTATGTTTAAGTGTTGTGTGGAGTATCAAGGGCTTAGGGATGGATTACACAACCCTTTTTGGGGCTTAAAATGCTGTAATCTGTCATTTTGCTGCATAGTAATCGATTACCCAAGCATGGTAATCGATTACCATGCAACAGGGGACGAAAAATCAGCTTCTGTCTTCACTGGTAATCGATTACTGAGGCTTGGTAATCGATTACCATGTGAGGTAATCGATTACCCAAGCTTGGTAATCGATTACCAGAACAGAGGAGGTCAAAATTTGGCTACTGCCTCATTTTTGACAGGTGGTAATCGATTACCACCCACTGGTAATCGATTACCACAGTGCAATTTTTGAAAATTCAGGTTTTTCTTGTCTTAAAGAAAGGGGCATAACTTGTTGGGTAGAACTCCAAATGATACGTGGTTTGAAACCACGCGTAGCTTACGTAAAGGGCTAGAACTTGGTAAGAAAGGAGAATGAGTTGATGGGTTTAAAATGAGTTGAATAAAAAGAAAAGTTTAGTGTTGTTGTTTAGCTAGATGCTTCCGCGTATTGCATTTACAATTATAGTGTTGTTTTAATTAATTACGGAAACGGATATTGTTATAAAAAGGAACGTGATAAAAGGAAAAAGTTTGCCCGTAATTTAATTAACCCAATTACTGTGATTGTAACTGCGCTTAATATCATAAGTAATGTTAACAACACCGGTACGTAACGGGCTGTTACAATGTTGATTACTTACACGATCAGGCTGCAACCTTGGTGTGTAAGGAAATTGATATTTATCTTATATATGTTGATATGCTTGTTGATGTAATGTATGGATGTGAAGTTGATTACTTACACCTGCCATTGGTTGAGTTTTTGTGCAACTGTGGTTTCCTTGCTATCCTGGGCATGGCACCCTACGAGGCATTGTTTGGCAGGAGGTGTAGAACTCCTAACTGTTGGTCTGAGGTTGGAGATAAAGAGTTGTTTGGTGGACATTGTCAAAATTACCACCAACAGATTTAGATGATCATAGGAAAACTAAAGTAGGCGCAAAATCGCCAGAAGAGCTACTACGATGTCAAGCATCGACCACTGGAGTTCGGTGAGAGCATTTGTTTGTGAGACTCTCACCTGTCACCAGTGTTGGTCGGGGGTGCCCGAGAGTATCTTCTGTGATAGGGACCCGAAGTTCACATCTTTGTTCTAGGAGGCGCTGCAGAGAGCTTTTGGAACTTAGTTGAGACTGAGTACAGCCTATCACCCTCAGACTGTTGGACCGACTGAGCAGACCATCCAGACCTTGGAGGACATGTTGAGAGCTTGCACTTTGGTGCAAGGCTCAGCATGGGATCGGTACCTGCCATTGGTTGAGTTTTTGTGCAACTGTGGTTTCCTTACTAGCCTGGACATGGCACCCTACGAGGCGTTGTTTGGTAGGAGGTGTATAACTCCTACCTGTTGGTCTGAGGTTGGAGATAAAGAGTTGTTTGGTGGACATTGTCCAATTTACCACCAGCAGATTCAGATGATCAGAGGAAAACTGAAGCAGACGTAAAATCGCCAAAAGAGCTACTACGATGTCAAGCATCGACCACTGGAGTTCGTTGAGAGCATGTGTTTGTGAGACTTTCACTTGTCACCGGTGTTGGTAGGGCACTCAGAGTGAGGAAGCTGAGTCCGCGATTCATTGGGCCATACCAGATCCTTGGTAGAGTAGGACCTGTTGCCTAACGGCTTGCCTTGCCTCCGAACTTGGCCAACATCCACGACGTGTTTCGCGTGTCTCCACTTCAAGATCATTTCGATGGTCAAAGTTGTGGAGGTTCGGGAGAACTTGAAAACTCCCGTCGGACCACTCAAAATTCTCGATCGTGGCTAGAAGAAGCTGAGGAGCAAGATCATTTCGATGGTCAAAGTACGATGAACGGGAAGAATTCCTGAATGGTATTTCTGGGAGCGAGTGGACGAGCTTCTCCGGCAGTATCCCGAGCTTCGAGACATGTATGTTTCTGATTTTGAGGACAAAATCCTTAAAAAGGTGGGATGAATGTAAGAACCCGCATCGTTAATTAAGGAGATTAATTAATTAAATATGAGAATTAGGAAATAATTCCATAATTGACCCTAATAATTCTTATGAGACTTTAATAATTATATTAAGTGAGTAATAATGCTGAAAGTCGATTTTTTGACGAAAAGTGCAGATACCGGTTCTGCTACTCGGTATAAATGTGTACCGATGAAGTATCCCAGAAAATTATAATAAGTGCATGAATATTCCTAGAATAATATATAGGACATGCAAAACAAGTTTCAAGTTAAAATATGAGAACTGGTGCCAGAACTGATACTGGCTATGGAAAAACGAGTACCAGAAAGGTGCTGCGAAAAATAAAATAAAATATGAAAAATCTTAGAAAAATGAGTAGGTTCGGATTCCAAAATTTGGGACTAATTTTCTAAGCGTAGCTATTAGCACTAATACAGTGCATTTAAAACTTAAGCGGCCTATATAAGGCATAGGCACATGATCTTAGGTCATTTCCTACTGCCTTCTACGTGAGACCTTGCAGTTGATCAGCCTCCCTTATGCCTTTTCCTTTCTCCTTCACTTTGAGAAGCAAGGAGCCACCTTTCTCCTTGAAACCTTCACCAAAACACCTTTGTTGTGTGAGAGTTGGCCTTGTGAGAGTGGAAGGGAGCTCATTTCTGGTTGCTCAGCCACTATTTTTGGTTGTTGTGGGGATGAGTTTCCTTGTTTGGGTGTTGGGAGCTATCTCCTTGGTTATGGGAGCTCCAAGGAGCAACATTTGTGAAGAAAGAACCGTTGTGGTGTGCCATTTTCGTGTACCCTTGTTGGCAGCACCAAGGAGCTGACTTGAGAGCCCCATAAGTACCTCTTTTTTCTGTTTTGAGCCTTTGGGTAAGCACCCTCACCTTGATCATGAGTTTTAGATGTTAAAAGTTGAGTCTTGGCATGTTTAATAAGATAAACAAGTAACCAATGTGATATCTTACCTAGAAAGGTTTAAAGATGCATGCTTTAACGTTTTTATTGGTTAAAAGATGAACCTTTGGAGCGATATCTCGTGAAATGCAGAAACTGCATTCTGTCGCGAAATATCCGGATATGGATATCCGGATATGGATATTCGGATATTGATATCCGGATATGGGGTTCTGAATATCTGGATATTGATATCTAGATATTGATAGAGAGATATTCAGATATTGATATCCGGATATGCCCCCGACATATATCCGGATATTCTGGGTTTTCAGGGACAATAATGGTACTGTTCAGGCATAATGTGATTTTGGGCTTGTGGACCCATGATTAGTCAGTGTGGACTTTTGTAATAATTAAACTAAGTCAGAATCTATGTGATTAACTTACGGTTTTGTGAGAAGCCTTAAGACATGAAACGTAAAGGAAAGGCGTTGTCCTTGTGTCATATGTTTGTTGAGTATGATTATTGATATAATTGTTGGTCTGAAACAGATTGTGATTCTGCTGTGTTTGGACTTTGAGCTGGAGTGGACCTTGTATTGGATAGTTAGCTTGCGAGGTAAGCTTTCGTGTCCTCGGTTTAGCCATTGTTGGTTCCACCTTGCCCCATGGAGGGATGGTTAATATGCATGATATTGTTTTCATGTATTGCTTTATGAAATGCTATTGAGCTGTTATATACGAGTGCCTTTATGATGTGCATGTGGTGTTCGCCTAAACGGGCTATGATCCTGTGGGCAGGTACGGAATGGGCGCGTACTTTGTGGGTAATAAATGCATTCCTGCACTTCTCTGGCCAGTAGTATAGTTACAACACACATGGCATGATTATCTGTTGCACTGCATTGGTTTTGGAACTTATATTGTTGAATTGTTTTTAGAACTTATATTGCACATGTAAGTGAGCTTGGGGTGGAAGATCCTTGAGGACCCCTTGCCTTACTGAGATTTTTTTTAGAGATCTCGCCCCACGTTTGGGGCACCATTTTCAGGTTCAGGTAATGCGGGGGTTAAGACCTCTAGCGGCAGGAGGCCGGAGCTTAGCTGATATATGTTGTTTATGATGAGATGTTTGGGATGCTGACATTGCTTTACATTTGCTACTATTATGACATTATTGTTGAGACTGTTGTTGGGCTTTGTTGCCTTATTTGGTGAATAATATCTGGATTCACACATCCTATATTACTTGTTGACAATGTGCACTTGTGTGAACATGTGATGATTGCTTGTCGTGGTGTGTCAGGTCGCGGGTTCGAATCAGTCTCTCTGCAAAAAGCAGGGGAAAGGCTGCCTAGAGTATTCCCTTCCCCAGACACTCACGAAGTGGGTATTTGAACTGGGTCGGCCCTTTATCTCGCCCCACGTTTGAGGCACCATTTCAGGTTCAGGTAATGCTGGGGTTGATACCTCGGGCAGCAGGAGGCCGGAGCTGAGTTAGATGATTGCTGTTATTATTATATGCTGGGTGCTGACTTGTTATGTTTTTGATTATGTTATTATTGTTGAAACTCTGTTAGGCTTGGTTGCCTTATTTGGTGAGCATGGGGATTATCCATGCCACGTTGACTTGACTTTGCTATTGTAGTTTTGGGTTGTAATAATGTTGCAGATTATGTCCGGACTACGTGTTGTAGTACCGTGATTTTAGATACCTACTGTTATTAATATATTGAGGTATTTCAGTAGATGTCTATTTGCAATTACATACAGGCAATGTTTTGGGAATGAATTAAGTAATCCAACTTGGCAATGATAATGGCGTCATAATTGAAAGTAAAAAGTGTTAGTATATGGGTGTCCTAGACACAATCTTTTGATTAAATAAAGGAGACTAGATGTAGAACTTTGTTTGTCGCAAATAAATGAAAGCACTATTTATTCAGTTTCATATTGTGTCTCGATATTATTGTTAATATTATATGAACGAACTGGATAAACCCCTTGGAATAGAACAACTATCTCTTAAGTATCTGTGATGAGATCACGATCATGAGGATTCAAGGATATCGCATGTCTATTCCTAATTTTATGTTCCTAGTCTAGAGACACTGAGAATGGGGATCAATGATCTCGGGTAAGACTAGTACAACTTATCTACTTGTATATGGATACAAGGTAAAGACCTCATGAGCTACAGATATGGAGATATCTTAGCTAAAGTCGTGGGTGGACCTATAAGAGTATAGCTCGCACTGAACAGACCCGAAAAGAGACTCTATGAGGAAATCTCACAAATAGTGTCATTAGAGTAATCTCTTTATGTTTGGGTATATCTTTCCTTAGACCAGAAGTTATTACCTAGACTGTGTTCTTGAAGGCATGTTTTAATTGTATGCATCGTCTGCCTGAAACATGGAGACTCATAGGTATACTATTGGGCGTGTCCTTAAAGGGCACAGGGCTAGGGTAATAAGCTGGAGGAATTCGTCAAATCTCTGTGAGAGATTAGGTTATCTGTAAACCGGAGAAATCGGGATGACATTTACAGGGACTCGGGAATCTATGCATAGTAAAAGAGATCATGAGATGATCTGCCTTTAGAGTTAGTAAATTGAAGATTCCCTATTTCGAAAAAAGCTTACCCTAAACCGCAGGGGTTGATACATTTCCTTACCCTAGGTTAATGGGAAGATAACCAAGAAGAAGGGAAATACATACGGTAACCAAATATGTGCAATAGGAAGATCAAGTCATTAATCTGACTAGTTCTGGGGCAACAAAGCATTGCTAGTGCTCTGTATTGTCATTAATTGGGTTGTGGGCTTGTTGGGCCCAAGCCAAGTTATGTCAGAAGCTTAGTTGGACCTAATGGGTCACACACTAACACCTTGTAGTCATGATGGACTAGCTTTAAAGGTATTGGGCCTAATAATAGTTGTTAGCCCAAGAAGCTGTTTGGAAGCCCACCTAAATGGGTGGGTAGTGCATGGAGCTTAGTAATGGGCTTGGATAGTCCAAGCCATTACTAATTAATTTAATTAGTTAAATTAATAATCAAATATTTGAATTTTGAATTTTGAATTTGAATTTGAATTTTGAAATTTGAGTTTGAAATTTGAATTTTGAAATTCGAATTTTGAATTTGAAATTTGAATTTTGAAATTTGAAATTTGAATTTGGAATTTGAATTTTGAAATTCGAATTTTGAATTTGAAATTTAAAATTTGAGATTTTGAATTTTGAATTTTGAATTTTGAATTTGAATGTTTGAACATTTGAATTCAAGTGTTTGAATTCGAATTTGAATTGGCTTTGAAAAGTTATTTCATAACAAAAGAATAAGATAAGATCTTATTGGAACAAATTCCTTGGATCAAGAAGAATCTTTGGAGCATAATCTTGGGCTGTTTGGGGCGCATATTTATGTGATAAGAATGTCATCTTGTCCATTAAAACAAAGCTCCAATCAGATTTGGTGGTTGAGAGAATCAATGGGTGAGTTGGTTCAAATTTTGAATGCAACTACTCAATATATTTGGACCCCTTTTTAGGGCTGGATTATGTGCATGAAAAACATACTATATGATAGTTTATGAATTTAAGTTTGAATTTTTTTGAACTTAGTTTCATAAGGATAAGATTGGAGGTTGTTGGCAAGATTTGTTTTGCAACAACTCCACCTTATCCTCCCTTGATTCATGCGCAACTTTCAAGTTATTTGAAAGGATAGTTTTCATTCTTGAATGATCATTCTCTCTTCCCTCCAAGGTGTGCGCACAACATAGTTAGTTCCTCTCCTTAGGGTTTTGAGAAAACCTAGCCTACACTCCTTCATCTCATGCACCATTCTGTAGGGTAGTTCATTACACCTTTCCATACAGAATACCTAGCCTCCACCTTCACCACTTGTGCGCATAGCAAGCCTCATTGTGGTGTTCATCTAGTGGCTTTCAAGAAGGAGTTCTTGCATCATTAACGAACGGTGGTGTGGATCACCATTAGAGGGTTTGAACCCTTCAAGCCTGACAATTGATCTCCCTGACTGATCAGGCCAAAAACAAGGTAACATCATGTTGTCTTAAAGAATGAACCCATGTGTGCATCTATGTTTCCGCAGTAAAAATTTTGTTTTTACACCTTACATGCTTCGGCCTTCATAGGCCAGTTTACTTTCAAGTGGTATCAAAGCCCGGTTGCTTTACCATCGGCGGGTGATGGTACCTTGTTTGTGAAAGGAGTTTTTCACGGTCAAAATCTTTAAAGGGTTAAAGTTTAAATTCTGCATATGGATTTTGAATCACAAATCCTTTAAAGTGTTAAAGTTTTTGTTTTTATGAACATGTAAATTTGATTCTGTGTTCATAAAACATTATGAATCATGGTTTAGTTTCTTTTTCTTTATGAAAGTTTTAAAAGGAACACCCTTTTTGAAAGGGTAGATTCGGCCATGGAGGGTACTAAGAGTACCATGAATGATTTCTTATTTTTCTCCATGAATTGTGTCATGTTTATATGCATGAAATTTTGTGACAAAATTTATCATATAGTCAACTATATGATTCAGCCATGAAGGAGTTTGTGGCTACATGCATGGTTTAATTTTGTTTTCTTTGAGAAAGAATTAACAAAATTTGAATTAAAACTGTTTTTAAATTCGGCCAATTGAGAAATTTAAGAATACGAATCTTGATATTATTTTGATGTTTAAATGTTAAATGTCAAAATATATGTGAAAATATTATGTGATAATATAATGTTTGTGTTTGCAAGTTTTGAACTTTTCAGGTACAAACAGGAAGGGGATGGTCATGGTGCCCGGATTTAAATTTTTGAATTTTAAATTAATGTGTAATCGCGCTTTTTAATTTACAAGTGTATTTGTAATTTAATTTTTGTAATTTTGTCCCGCCAAAGATGTTTTGGAGTTTCTTTAATTATGTGTAATTAGAGAATTAGGCTTGTGGCGTATAGACGACAAGCGGCCGTTGCTTAAAGAAGCAAAATGGACAAAAGCGCGAGCACCATGACTATCTCAATATAAACTGTTTATATGCATGTATGATTAGAACGTCTAGTATGCATGAATTGGGCAAACCGCGTTTTGTATGGTTATTATGTTTGTCCAATAGCGACTAGTGTATACCGATAGATGTTTGACATAGGTTACGACTAGCATGATAACTTACAACATGCGTTTGATGAGACCTAATTAACCGTAAAATAAAAGGAACCCTTAAAAGGAATAAATAATTAAGCGTATGATTGCCTCCCACCACCAATGCTACTCAAACCTCTTCTACATAGTGGTGCTCCACAACTCAGTTGGGACCCACTTTTTCGTTGAGCTAGAGTAGTGTTTGAAGTGTAAGACACTTAGGGTGCTCGTTTAATGCTTAACTAAGACATAAGTTGCAGGCACAGCCGAGCTTATGTGCTTAGGGTAATGGTGCTAGGTTGGTTGCATGAGATGCACCACTAAGTGACAAAGAGTTGTCAAAATGTTAAGAGAGGGTATGAGATACTGTTGATAAAGATCAACTCATTATTTAAATTAATCTTGCGGTCTCAGACGGAGATTAAAATAAATAATCGCACTCTTAATCCCACTAAGGTAAAATCTAAAGTATATTAACCCTAAGTCAAATAGGAAGGGTCATTGACTTAGATAAAATAGTGGGAGGGGCAAATTATTTAAAGTCTTTAATAATTTCCTTTTAACTACATAACCGTATATTAACTAAAACTATCTTTACATCTTTTTCAGCTTATAGTATGACTAATCCACTGTCACTGCGTTCAATACTCGATACGAATAAACTGACTGGTTCAAATTTTATGGACTGGTATCGGAACCTAAGAATTGTTCTAAGGGCCGAAAAGATTGCCTACGTTTTAGATGCTGTAATACCCGTTGCTCCACGGGAAGGAGAAGAAGAGTTTACGGAATTTGATTTCGTAACCCATCAACAGCACTTGGATGACAATGTGATGGCAGTATGCATCATGTTGGCATCCATGTCGCCTGAACTGCAAAAGCAGCATGAGCATATGGATGCTCCCTCTATTATCGTGCATCTCAAGGAGTTGTATGATATTAAAGGCAGGCATGAGAGGTATGAGGTGTAACAGCCCGTGTTAACCCGGATTGTTAACACACTATCGTATTAAGCCACGCTTAATTAAAATGCGGAATAACTTTTTCTTTAATTCAATTATTACGTCATTAAACATAGCCAACTTGATTACTTAGTCAATTTCATAAAATACTGCCTGTATGTAAATTGCAAGACAACTAACTGGAATACCTCATAGATAAATAATAAGTGAGTATCTAAAGCCACAGGACTACAACACGTAGCCTGGGTCAAAATCCTGATACTTTAATTATAACATCAAATTAAAAGACAATAGTCAAACCATGTGGCATGGACAAACCCCATGCTCACCAAATAAGGCAACAATGCCCAATAACAATCTCAACATAATAACTCAAACAAAGCGGAAAACATAACAGCAGTCAACATCCAGCATGACAGCATAACATAATATCAACTCAGCTCTGGCCTCCTGCCACCTGAGCCCTCAACGTTACCTGATCCTGAAATAAGCGTCCCCAAACGTGGGGTGAGATCTCTAAACAAGAAATCTCAGTAAGACAAGGGGTCCTCAAGGATCTTCCACCCCAAGCTCACTTACATGTGTAATATAAGTTCAAAAACAGTATTTACAATATAAGTTCCAAAACTATGCGATGCAGCAGATAATCATGCCATGTGTGTTTATCAAATCTACTGGCCAGAGAAATGCAGGAATACGTCTATACCTACATGAGTACAAGGAACACCGCTTGCACCTCACCCACAGCCTCACCATCTTGTATGTACTACATACTCAGGCTTACCGTATAGGTGGACACCACATGCATATCATAAAAGCTCATTGCATATAATAGTTCAACAGCATTTCCAAAACATCAAAGCATGTAACACAACATGCATAAACCACATCCCCGTGGGACATGGTGGAACAACAAAATGGCTAAACCGAGGACACGAAAGCTTACCTTGCAAGCTAGCTATCCAAGCCAAGAGTCCAACCACTCTCAAGTCCAAAAACAGCAGTATCACAATCTGATATGGACCAATAACACATCAATATTTATGCATCACAAGCATACAACTTAAAGCCTACGCCTTTCCTTTACGTTTTACGTCTTAAGGCTTCCAACAAAGCCATAAGCCCTTAGTCATATGATTCTGACTTAGTTCATTAATTACAGAAGTTCAACTTCCTTAATCTAGGGTCCACAAACCCCCAATAGTTTACTGTTCATACAGCACAACTACTGTTCTGCTAAAACCCAGGATATCCGGATATCACAGGGAACATATCCGGATATGCCATATCCGGATATCACACTGGCCATATCCGGATACCCAGATCCCATATCCGAATATGGATATCCGGATACCATATCCGGATACTGATATCCGGATATCTGTTCGACAAATATCCGGATATCTCACGACAGAATGCAGTTTCTGCATTTCGTGAATATCCAACCCAAAGATTCAACTTTTAACACATGTACACGTTAAAGCATGCATCTTTAATCTATTTTAGGTTCATACTCATTATACCTTCTTGTTTACTCATTAAACATGGCCAAGACATCAACTTTAAGCATCAAAACTTAAGATCAAATGTTGAACAACTTACCAAAAGCTCAAAACAGAAAATGGAGGTGCTCTTGGAGCTCACAACCAGCTCCCAAGGTTCTGACTTAACACCAAACGAAAATGCCTTCACAAAGGTTGGTTCTTTCTACACAAAGGTCACTACTTGGACCTCAAAATGCCACAAATACGGCTTCCAACCCTCAAACCATCCAAGGCCAGCAACCTCACCAACACACAGAGGCTGGAAACTCAGAAGTACACACTCACACTTCCTCACCTTGCATGCTCTCAAGTGTTTAGGAGAAGAGGAGTGAAGGAAAAGGCCTCAAGGTTCAAGAAATGATGAAGGGGAGTGAGGAAGACACCAAGTCAGCAAGGTGGCTCCAAACTCAGAGGGAAAATTCACGTAGGAAATGAGGCACCTAGGGTTTTGTGCCTTAGTGTGTCTATTTATAGGCATAAGGCCACTTAACGCGCAGTATTAGCCTTAATAGCAAAGTAAAAGATCTTGATCCAAAACTTTGGAATCTAGACCTACACATTTTTCTAAGATTTGTCATATTTTTATTTTATTTTTCGGAGCACCTTTCCGGTACGCGCTTTTCCATAGCCAGTATCAGTTCTGGCATCAGATTACGTTATTTTGACTTGAAACTTGTTTTACAAGTCCTACATAATATTTTAGTAATTATCATGCATTCGTTATAATTTTCCGGGATACTTTTCCGGTACGCATTTATACCGGGTAGCAGAACCGGTATCTGCGCTTTTCTTCCGAAAAGCAACTTTCAGCATTTTTACTCACTCAGTATAATTATTTAAGCCCAATAATAATTGTTAAGGTCAATTATGGAATCATTTCCTAATTATCATAATTAATTCACTAATTACCTTAATTAGCGGTGCGGGTTCTTACATGAGGCCTCAAGAGAAATGTTCTCTTGTAGGATGACTGAGAGCATGTCTGTTGGCAGCCATGTTCTCAAGATGATCGGGCTGATTGAGAAGCTAGGAAACCTAGGCTTCATCATGGATGCCGAGCTAAGTCATGACTTAGTCCTCACCTCACTTCCACCTTCCTTCAGTCAATTCATCATGGGATGCAAGTGAGCTTGCCTGAGTTGTTAAGCATGTTAACAACAGCTGAAGTGTCTATCAAGAAGGATAGGACACAGGCTCTTTTGATTGGTGGGCCTAGCAAGGCCAAGGGAAAAGGTAAGGAGCCTGCAAAAGGTGACCCCCCTTAAGCCCAAAGGAAAATCAAAGAAGAAGAAGGGCAAGAAGAAGGGTAAGAAGGCACCTAAGGTCAAGGGCGATGCTGAGTGTTTCCATTGTGGCAAGAAAGGCCACTGGAAGAGGAATTGTCCATACTACCTGAACAATGTGAAGGACACGAAGCATGGTGATGCTTCTGCCTCAGGTATTTTCATGATTGAGATAAATTATTCTTATGTTAATCCAACCTCATGGGTATTGGATACCGGATGTGGTTCTCATATCTGCAATATGTTGCAGGTACTTAGGAGCCCAAGGAGATTGGATAGAAACGAGGTGGATCTCCGCGTTGGTAATGGAGCAAGGGTTGCTGCTCATTCAGTTGGAGATGCTGACCTTATTTTGCCTACGGGCCTTTTATTGCATTTGAATAATTGTCTTTATGTTCCGCATATTTCTAGAAACATTATTTCAATTTCTTGTTTAGAACAAGATGGTTATACTTTCAGTATTATGGATGGTACTTTTTCTATCATTTTTAATGAGATGGTTTATGGTACTGCTTCTTTAATAAATGGATTGTATGTGTTGGAAATGGGAAATGAAGTGCTCAATATAGATGTGAAACGACCTAGGACGGATAATCAATCTTATCTTTGGCACTGTAGACTAGGGCACATAAATGAAACAAGATTATCCAGGATGCATAGAGATGGATACCTGGACTCCATGGATTTGGAATCCTATGGACAGTGTGAATCTTGTCTAGCTGGGAAAATGATTCGACAAAAGCCCAAAGGGCTTGAGAGTCATAGGGCTAGTGAGTTATTAGAACTCATTCATATTGATGTATGTGGCCCAATGTCTATTGAGGCTAGAGGTGGATATTCCTATTTCATTACCTTTACAGATGACAAATCAAGATTTGGGTATATATACCTAATGAGGTATAAATCTGAAGCTTTTGAAAAGTTCAAAAAGTTTAGGAATGAAGTGGAGAAACAGCGTGGCAAGATGATTAAGACATTACAATCAGATCGTGGTGGTGAATATTTGAGCCACGAGTTTCAGGATTATCTGAGAGAAAATGGAATTCTCTCACAACTTACCGCTCCTTACACACCACACCAAAACGGTGTGTCCAAAAGGAGAAACAGGACCTTGTTAGACATGGTTAGGTCTATTATAACACCTCGTAAATTCAAATGTGAATTTATAGGATATAATGTGGGTAAAAAGGGAAGGATTAGTGAAAATCCTGAAATTGGGGTCAAAATGTGTACCAAGGGCAAAATGGTAAATTGCCAGAAACGTAAACCGAGGCATGAAAAATGGAGTAGGAGAACTCAAATGATAAAAATAATGCCGGATATGGATTCAGGACGAAAAATTGAGTGGATAGGCAAGTTTTGAAAATTTTGATGAATAGTGATTTTCCCGGTGTAACAATACTGCGGTATAATTGTACCGATAAGAGTGAAATTTTTATGAGTATTTTGAGGAAATAAAAATATGTCATGAACCAGAAAAATATGTAGATTATGAATTCGTGATCGGAATTAGGTGATGAATTAAAGTTAAATCGCGTGTGGGACCCACCTGTGGCATAAGTGAGCCAAACCCACCTTTTCCCCTCACTTTTCTCTCTCTTCCCTCCTTCTTCTCCTGTGCGCACAGCCCTCCCCTTTGGCCTTTCCTCCTTTGATTTTCTTTGATTCATAAACCACTCATTTCTCCACCAAATCTAGCAAAGTTTGTGTTGAAATTTATTGGAAATGGCCTTCTAAACACATTGGTGCTAGTGGCAAGCCTTGAATCTAGCTCTATTTTGCGAAATCTCCCCTCCAAGGCCGCGGCTCAAGCTTTAGATTTGTGTTCATGGAGCTTCTACGTGCTTCAATGGAGAAGTATGTTTGGGTGGAGCCTTGTGCCTTGCATTTGGGTGAGTTTCTTTGTATTTAAATGGTTGAATCATAGGATTTGAATTATGAACCCTAAAGAGGGCTTAGTTGATTGATGTGTTTAGAGAGCTCAAATGGAAAATGTGCATTAGATGATTATGTCTTAGAATGATGTATTTGAGCTAGAGATGCAATAAAAATTATTGATGAAAAATGCTCGTAACTTAGGATTTTTTCTTGAATGATGCCTAAGATTTGTGAAAATTGAATTGTGTAAGAAATGGATTAATAAGTAATTTTATGATGTGTAATATGATTATATGATGAGTACGAGTGTTAAATTTGAATTGAAAACCTTGTAGTACCATCATTTGAAGAATTCGAACCATAAAGGGGTTTGGAGGAAAAATGATGTAAAAGTGGTGTAGTTGAGATTGTATGATATGAAGTGGTGTTTAAATGGATGGTAGGTTAGTATGTTGTTGTGGAATTGGAAGAATGTAAGATGTATGATTACTTTGAAAGTAATGGTTGTTTTGGAAATGGTTTTGATGATCATGTTGTTGATCATATAGGTTGCCTCTCTTGGACGCTATGGGAGCGGATTAAGCTTTGAGCTTACGTATGGAGCATTGGCTCGGTGTTGAGGTAACCTTTGGAACTTGGGTTTAGTCCCTTGTGTGCTCCACCACACCTAATGGAAGGTTGTGGTTGGATTTTGTGTCATTGGACATTGTGTGATTATGTTTTTTCATGCATTATTGCTTGATTGTGTGACATGCTTGGAGCATGTTGTGTGTGAATTGTTTGATCTCTGGCTAGTAGATGTGTGTTGGTTTGGACTTCCGCTGGATAATTCCGTTGGGGATTCCAGTCGGGTTTTGCCGTGGGACCGACTCTGGGAGCGGTACCAGGATGATCCAAACGTTGGACTTCCGCTGGATATTCCGCTGGGGATTCCGGTCGGGTTTTGCCGTGGGACCGACTCTGGGAGCGGTACCAGGATGATCCAAAATGTGGGACTTCCGCAGGATAGGGCTCATGAGGAGTTCCAGTTGGGTTTTTCCATGGAGTCGTCTCAACCATGGGAGAGGCACCAGGAAGATTCCGGGAGTTATACGATGGGGTCCTTGAACGTAATCCAGCTGTGGATGTTCTTAGATTGTGCCCAGTTGTTTGTGATATTGTATGCTATGCATTTTTACATAATGTTATTGTTGCACATTGAGTGAGCCATGGGGTGGAGAAGCCTCTAGGACCCTTGGTTTACTGAGATATATTTGTTTATCTCACCCCGCGTTTGGGGACATCATTTCAGGTTAGGTTGAGCCTGGAGGAGTGGAGCATGAGGTGCATATGGGAGGCACAACATGTTAGAGGATTCGGTTGGGATACACTTTGCATAATGTTAATGTTTTGGATTTAGATCATGAACTTGTGCATGTTGAAAATGCCATGCCTTTGTATGTTCATGACTATATGTTGAGTCCTTTAAAATTGATGTATATTCATGCCTTTAGTATCTGTTGGTATTTTGGTGAGCATGAGACTTGTCCATGGCCACACATATTGTATCTTGAGGCATTGAACACTTATGATGTAAAATGAGCTATATGATATGTAAATGGCAAAACAATTGGTGAATGAGGTAAAATGGTACATTGGTATTAGAAAATGCATGATGGAAGGGCCTAGAGCCTACATTAGTGTATGTGTAAGGTTTATGTGGAGTATTAAGGTGTTAGGAATGGATTACACCACTCATTTTGTACCTTAAAAGCTGTCATCTGTCACTTTTGCTGCATAGTAATCGATTACCAGCCTCTGGTAATCGATTACCTGCAACAGGGGACGAAAATTGTGCTTCTGTGAACCTGGTAATCGATTACCAGAGCATTGGTAATCGATTACCTAGTTCAGTAATCGCTTACCAATGCTTGATAATCGATTACCAGAGAACAGGGGAGCCAAAATTGAGCTACTGCCTCATTTTGGAACTTTGGGTAATCGATTACCACCCCCTGGTAATCGATTACCACAGTGTAATTTTCAAAAATAATTGTTTTTCTAGACTAAAACAAATGGCTTAACTTGGTCTACAGAGCTCCGATTTGTGCGCGGTTTGAAACCACGCGTAGCTTATGAAGAGATTTATAACATGGTAAGAGATGAGATTCAAAAGAAAAGTTTAAATTAATTGGGTAATAAGAAAGATAGTGAATGTTAGTAAGTTTATGCTTCCGCGAGTTTTGCATTTACAATTACGAAATTGTTTTGATTAGTTACGGGATTGGTTAATTGTTTAAAATGAGAAAGTAATAAAAGGAAAAAGTTTTCCGTAATTTAATTAACTCAATTTCTGTGATTGTAACTGCGCTTAATACCATATTTGTTGTTAACACACAGGTCCGGTATCGGGGTGTTACATCTATGATGAGTGAGACTCAACTTCCAAAATCATTTTGGGGATATGCCTTAGACACAGCGGTATACCTTCTAAATAGGGTACCGTCTAAATCTGTTCAGACCACACCATATGAGATATGGAGTGGTAAGAGACCCAACCTGAGTTACCTCAGGGTATGGAGATCGCCAGCTTATGTCAAAGCGTTGACATCAGACAAGCTTAGTGCTAAGAGTACTAAATGTCTATTTGTGGGGTATCCTAAAGGTGCTAAGGGATACTACTTCTACTCCATGGAAGAACACAAAGTGTTTGTGTCAAAGAATGCTGAGTTCCTTGAGAAGGATTTGATCTCTCAAGGAGGTAGTGGGAGTAAGATTGATCTTGAAGAAGTGTAAGATCCACAAGAACAGATTGAGGAACCCGAGTCTGCTCCGCAGGCGACGTTCTCCAATGGATAGGTAAACACAAAACTCCGTAGATCTACGATGGTCATCCATCCACCTGAAAGGTACGAGTTTGTGATTGAGAATCAGCAAACTGTTGAGGATGATGTACCAAGTAACTACGAGGAGACGGTCAAAGATGTTGACTCCTCTAGATGGCTTGAAGCCATGGAATCTGAAATGCATTCGATGTATCAGAACAAGGTATGGACCTTGGTTCCTAAACCGCAAGGAATAGTTCCTATTGGTAATAAATGGGTCTTTAAAAGAAAGACTGATGCAGATGGCAACGTTCAGACCTACAAAGCTAGGTTGGTGGCGAAAGAGTATCGTCAAAGACAAGGAGTTGACTATGATGAAACTTTCTCACCAGTTGCCATGATCAAATCTATTAGGATCATGCTTGCAATAGCAGCATACCACGACTATGAAATTTGGCAAATGGATGTCAAGACCGCTTTCTTGAATGGGTTCTTGAAGGAGGAAGTGTACATGACACAACCTGAAGGTTTTGAAATCAAAGATCAGGAGCATATGGTATGCAAACTACAAAGGTCAATATATGGGCTAAAGCAAGAATCAAGGAGTTGGAATATACGTTTTGATGAAGTCGTTAAGAGTAACGGTTTTATCAAGAACGAGGATGAACCTTGTGTTTACAGGAAGGTTAGTGGGAGTAATGTCGTCTTCCTAGTGTTTTATGTAGATGACATATTGCTAATAGGAAATGACATCCCCATATTAAAAATAACGAAAGAGTGGCTTTCAGAAAACTTCACCATGAAGGATTTGGGAGAGGCAGCCTTTATACTTGGTATAAAGATCTATAGAGATAGATCCAAGAGACTGCTGGGTTTATCTCAATCCACGTACGTTGACAAGATGCTAAAGAGGTTTAGAATGGAAGGGTCGAAAAGGGGTTTTCTTCCTGTCAGTCATGGGGTACACCTATCAAGGGCTATGTATCCTAAGTCACAGCCTGAGAAAGATCGCATGAGTGGAATTCCATACGCTTCGGCTATTGGATCCATCATGTATGCCATGATATGTACGATAACCTGGCCGATTCTCTGACAAAGGCTATTTTTCAGAGAAAACATGACAGTCATTATGAGGTTTTGGGCATACGACTTAGGTCTGATTGGCTTTAGGCCAAGTGAAAGCTTGTTAGTATATGGGTGTCCTAGAGACAATCTTTTGATTAAATAAAGGATACTAGATGTAGAACTTTGCTTGTCGCAAATAAATGAAAGCACTATTTATTCAGTTTCATATTGTGTCTCGATATTATTGTTAATATTATATGAACGAACTAGATAAACCCCTTGGAATAGAACATGTATCTCTTGAGTATCTGTGATGAGATCACGATCATGAAGATTCAAGGATATCGCATGTCTATTCCTAATTATATGTTCCTAGTCTAGAGACACTGAGTATGGGGATCAGTGATCTCGGGTAAGACTAGTACGACTTATCTACTTGTATATGGATACAAGGTAAAGACCTCATGAGCTACAGATATGGAGATATCTTAGCTAAAGTCGTGGGTGGACCTATAAGAGTATAGCTCGCACTGAACAGACCCGAAAAGAGACTCTATGAGGAAATCTCACAGATAGTGTCATTAGAATAATCTCTTTATGTTTGGGTATGTCTTTCCTTAGACCAGAAGTTATTACCTAGATTGTGTTCTTGAAGGCATGTTTTGATTGTATGCCTCGTCTGCCTGAAACATGGAGACTCATAGGTATACTGTTGGGCGTGTCCTTAAAGGGCACAGGGCTAAGGTAATAAGCTGAAGGAATTCGTCAAACCTCTGTGAGAGATTAGGTTATTTGTAAACCGGAGAAATCAGGATGACATTTACAGGGACTCAGTATCTATGCATAGTAAAAGAGATCATGAGATGATCTGCCTTTAGAGTTAGTAAATTGAAGATTCCCTATTTCGAATAAAGCTTACCCTAAACCGCAGGGGTTGATACATTTCCTTACCCTAGGTTAATGGGAAGATAACCAAGACGAAGGGAAATACATACGGTAACCAAATATGTGCAATAGGATGATCAAGTCATTAATCTGACTAGTTCTAGGGCAACAAGCATTGTTAGTGCTCTGTATTGCATTAATTGGGTTATGGGCTTGTTGGGCCCAAGCCCAGTTATGTCAGAAGCTTAGTTGGACCTAATGGGTCACACACTAACACCTTGTAGTCATAATGGATTAGCTTTAAAGGTATTGGGCCTAATAATGGTTGTTAGCCCAAGAAGCTGTTTGGAAGCCCACATAAATGGGTGGGTGGTGCATGGAGCTTAGTAATGGGCTTGGATAGTCCAAGTCATTACTAATTAATTTAATTAGTTAAATTAATAATCAAATATTTGAATTTCGAATTTCGAATTTGAATTTTGAAATTTAATTTGGAATTTGAATTTTGAAATTCGAATTTGAAATTTGAAATTTGAAATTTGAAATTTGAATTTGGAATTTGAATTTTGAAATTCGAATTTTGAATTTGAAATTTGAATTTTTGAATTTTGAATTTGAATGTTTGAACATTTGAATTCAAGTGTTTGAACATTTGAATTCAAGTGTTTGAATTCGAATTTGAATTGGCTTTGAAAAGTTGTTTCATAACAAAAGGATAAGATAAGATCTTATTGGAACAAATTCCTTGAATCAAGAAGAATCTTTGTAGCATAATCTTGGGGTGTTTGGGGCGCATATTTATGTGATAAGAATGTCATCTTGTCACTTAAAACAAAGCTCCAATCAGATTTGGTGGTTGAGAGAATCAATGGGTGAGTTAGTTCAAATTTCGAATGCAATTACTCAATATATTTGGACCCCTTTTTAGGGCTGAATTATGCGCATGAAAAACATACTATATGATAGTTTATGAATTTAAGTTTGAATTGTTTTGAACTTAGTTTCATGAGGATAAGATTGGAGGTTGTTGGCAAGATTTGTTTTGCAACAACTCTACCTTATCCTCCCTTGATTCATGCGCAACTTTCAAGTTATTTGAAAGGATAGTTTTCATTTTTGAATGATCATTCTCTCTTCCCTCCAAGGTGTGCGCACAACATAGTTAGTTCCTCTCCTTAGGGTTTTGAGAAAACCTAGCCTACACTCCTTCATCTCATGCACCATTCTGTAGGGTAGTTCACTACACCTTTCCATACATAATACCTAGCCTCCACCTTCACCACTTGTGCGCATAGTAAGCGTCACTGTGGTGTTCATCTGGTGGCTTTCAAGAAGGAGTTCTTGCATCATTGACGAACGGTGGTGTGGATCACCATTAGAGGGTTTGAACCCTTCAAGCCTGACAATTGATCTCCCTGACTGATCAGGCCAAAAACAAGGTAACATCATGCTGTCTTAAAGCATGAACCCATGTGGGTATGTATGTTTCCGCAGTAAAATTTTTGTTTTTACACCTTACATGCATCGGCCTTCATAGGCCAGTTTACTTTCAAAAAGTTATTCTGTATTTTTAATTAAGTGTGGCTTAATACGATGACGTGTTAACAAACCGGATGCATACGGGGTGTTACATCTACTGGCCAGAGACACGGTACATGCCCCAGTACCAAGAGGTTACCTGTATAATCCTCTCCACGTAGCTCCAATGGAATATATATTCCGAGCTCGTTACACAACAGAAATGCCACAATCCCACTTGGTCCGGGACCAAGGGCGACCCACCGAGCTCACGGTTCGGGGTTCAAATCCACGTACGGCAACCTACAACGACCATATACTGATCGTCAGAATACGATAAACATCAAATTCACAAAACGACAATTTCTCCTCCCCCTACCTAGTGAGGTTCGACCATCTGTGTTATTTTACAAAATATTTTCCTTTTTTTTCTTTGTAATTTTCTTAAGCCCTCTTAGGTTGCCAAAATGCCATTTTAGGTGTCACTTTTTATTTTACACCATCCTAACATCATTTTGCCCAATTATTTGCTCTAGATTCAATTACACCACTCAACACTATCCAATACTTTTCCATTGATTTTCCAACCTTCCAACCATCACACAACCCTTCTAATTACCATATGATACACAACACATCATCCAAACAATTTTTGCAACATCAATTCCCTTATTTTCTTCACAAGGCCTAATTGTACCTAGACCATCACCAAGGGTGATTCAATCCAATTCAACTATTCCACACCTCATACAATCCTATTATTACATCATACAACCATCCAACAACTCACTTACACAATCCCAACACAATTCCAAAACACAAAGTCATGGCATCATCTAAAAATCTCCTAAGTTAAACTCATTTTTTTCACCAATAAATTTTATTGCATTTATAGCTCCAACACATCATTCTAAAACATAATCATCTAATACACATTTTCCATTTGAGCTCTCTAACAACACAAATCAACCAAAATGAGCTTGGGGTTCATGAAAATAAATCCACAAATCAAACCATCAAAATGTGAGGAAACTTACTCAATAGCTTGGCCTAAGACTCCTCCAAGACATACCAAACCATTGGAGCTCCAAACAACTCCATGAACACAAATCTACACAAAAGTGCCACGGCTTTAGGGAGGGAAATTCTTAAAATCTAGTGGTTTTCATGGCTTAATACTACTACCAATGGATTTAGGAGGTGGTTTCTAACAAATTTCAAGTCGAAGTTTACTTGATTTGATGAATTATAGTGTGAGTTAGAGGAGGAAGAAGATTTGAATGGAAATGGGATCTTTGAATGGGAGGGCCGCGGGTTTCACCAAGGGAGGGGAGAGAGAAGATAATGAATAGTGTCATGCTTATGTGTCTTGAGTGGTTTTAAGTGAGGTGGGCCCCACCGCCACCTCACGCGATTTCAAGCTAACTTGAATTTCCCTCCGATTTCACTAAACCTCCATAAATTCACAAACTATTTAGAAACTCTAATTTTTAACATTAACCATTGTCCTTTAATTACCCTTGATCAAATGAATCCTGAGTTTTCCGGTCGTTCGGAGAAAATATTGTTTTAAGCTGTTACGCGCGCCGTAGGCACGCTTCCCCAAACTTCCTAGTTTCCATCAAATTTCATCAGAAATCATATTTCCTAGTTCTATAAACCATTTATAACTTTTATTCAAAATCTAGAGCTCAAAACTCAATCAGCACGTTTTACGATGCAATCGTACCGCAATATTTTTACCCGGTAAAAACACTATTAACTGAATTTTCTGAAACTTTCCTATCCACTTAATTTTTCATTCTAAATCCATTTCCAGGGTTATTTTTATCATCTGAGACCTTCTACTCAATTTTAACTTCCTAGGGTTGTGTGTTTGACTATTACCATTTTACTATTTCTTTGTATTTTAACCTAATTTTCAGGATTTTCACTAATATATCCCTTAAATCCTCATTTAATATATTAATATATAATTTAGAAATGCGAGGTGTTATACATGCACCTTGTTATGCTATTATGATTTCTACCTTACTGTTATACCTTTATGGTTATTGTATTTGAGACATGAGCTGACTTTGTTGCCTTATTTGGTGAGCATGGGGTTGTGCATGCCACATCTGATTAAGCTGTGCTTTTTTTCAAACTCGAGTTGTATTATTGTATCAGGACATGTCTACTCTGCGTGTTGTAATTCCATGAATTGATACATTAGTTATATTATGAGGTTATTCAATTTAGTTATTCCTTGCAATTTATATACAGACAGTTTTTGAAAAAGAATAAGTAAATCCACTTGGTTAGTATGATAAGGTTCATAGTTGGAAAATTTTAGCTTCCGCATTTATTGAGCTGTGCTTATTACCATTTATATGTTTAATACACCGGGTGCACAGGGGTGTTACAATGATGTTCGTGAGACATATATTGATAGAGGTAAGAGACCAGCATAGAGATTTTATTAGTTTTATGAGCCATGCTTATTATGGTTATTTACTTTGCCATGAAGAAAATTATTATGACTAGACTTGATTGGATTCTGTTGTTATTTGATTTGAGCATAGGGGTTGTCTATGCTACTATTAAATAATCTATTTTTTTGTTGACTTGGGTATTTGTATTGTAGCACCATGAGTTATGGGTGCGTTTGAATTATTATTTATGAGTATGAGGTATTTCAGATTTATTTTAGTGTTGCAATTACATAATGATTGTTATTAATGTGAAAAGTTAATCCACCATGAGGATTAGCATTGAAGTTTCTTGGTAAAGATGGTGGATGGCTATGGTGACTTGCGTGATTGAGAAAGTAAGACGAGGGAAAGACTGAGATATGGAATAGGGTTGGCGGTGGAGAGTGTGGAGAGGGAGGGGATATTTAGAAGGGGGAAATTGAGAGAGAGGAAGAAGAAGAGTATGGAGAGCTATGTAGCACCGACACGACACGCGGCACGTGATACGATACGACACGACACTCCGACAAGTCAATCTTAAAAAATTATGGATTTCGACACGTTGGGACACGTTTTAATATTAAATAATATTTTTAAATCATATAGTGTATATTTCATTTAATATTCAATAATTTAACAAAAAAATAAATAATAATACCCATCAAAATATTATCTTTCTACTTTCCTTCCAATCCAAAACCATATAAGAAAAAATGATTCAAAGTCGGAATCCAAAGTGTTACATGAAGGGAGAAAAAGAAAGAAAAATAAAATAAAAATCTGATGTAACCAATGGCAACAGCAGCAAAAAAATTCTCCGACACCTAATACCAAAATTATAGCAGCGTTCTTCACAAAAGGCAAAAACATAAACTAAAAGAATACACTGTAAAATAAGAACATCAAGAACACAATTAAACATTAATAAAAGGTGGAAGCTTTAATTAAAAAAATAAGAACTGAGATGTAAGAGAAAGATCAGATCAGATTAGAGAGAGATTAGGGAGGAGGAGACACGGTCAGAACATAACAGGAATGACAACGATGGTGCTGAGATGATCTATTATTTACTTAAAGAAAAAAATGGAGAAAATTGTTATGATCATGTAGAAGCTTTACTAATATATTTTAATTTTTTAAAAAAAATTCAAAAAAAATTTTAAAAAATTTACGAAAATGCCATTTGACCGTGTCGGAGCGTGTCGGGCTCGGTCAAATTCGCGTGTCGGAATGGTCAACGTATCGGAAAAAGTTGACCGCGTGTCCGACACCGTGTCAGAGTGTCTCGCCGTGTCGGACACGACTCTCCCTGTTTTTTGGAGTGTCCGTGCTTCCTTGATGGAGAGAGGGGAGGTGAATGACTGAAGAGGGCTGAGGGGATTTAGGGTTTCTTTTTGAATTTTAAAATTTTGAAAGCCTTCAAAATTGCCCATGTTGATTGCTCCATTCTCACGCGATCCGTGCGGATAGGCAGAGGTGTTCATGTTTTCATAGCGCTAGTTGCGCCAGTATCACACATTCCACGCCAATTTAACCCAGTTTGCGCTATCCGCGCCAATTTCACGCGATTCGTGTGAATAGACAGGGTTTTCATGGATTTGTGGTGCTGATAGCGCCAAATTCGCCTGTTCTATGCAAAATTCACCTAGCCCGCGCCAAATCCACATGTTTCACACGGTGACTCTGTAGGCTTAACATTGTATACCTTATATCTTGAAATAAAAATAAAATATTGAATATTAATTAAGACAAAAATAAAGAATTGGCGCAATTACTAGTGGGTTGCCTCCCATTGAGCTCTTGTTTAACGTTTCGAGCTTGACTTGGACAAGTTATGTTTCGGGTGAAGCCAGAGGGACAGAAACTTTGTCCCTGTTCACTTGTCCTCCATTATACAATTTCAACCTACATCTATTAACCATAAAAGAGTTATCGATATCAATAGGTGAAATCTCTATAGTACCATAAAGAAATACCTTTTTCTCAACAAAAGGTCCTGACCAGCAGGATTTGAGCTTACCTGGAAACAACCTCAGACGAGAATTGTATAATAATACTTGTTGTCCTAGCTTAAATTCCTTTAGGATGATCTTCTTATCATGCCACCTTTTTGTCTTCTCCTTGTAGATCCTGGCATTCTCTTATGCAGCAAACCTGAACTCATCCAGCTCATGTAATTGCAGTAATCTCTTTTCATTAGCTTTAGTTGGTTCAAAATTCATAAACTTAGTTTCCCACACGGTTTTATGTTCTAATTCAACAGGGAGATGACAAGACTTACCATATACCAGTTGAAATGGCGACATACCTATGAGAGTCTTGAAGACTATCATTTTTGCCCAGAGTGCATCATCTAATTTCCTTGTCCAATCTTTTCTGGAGCTTCACATGGTCTTCTATAGTATTCTCTTCAGTTCTCTATTAGAGATCTCTACTTGACCACTTGTTTGAGGATGATATAGTATAGCCACCTTGTGTGTGACTCTATATTTTGTGAGTAGACTCTCAAACTACTTATTGCAAAAATTGGAAGATGTTCTTTCTTAGGAAAGACACAACCACCTTGGCATCATTCGTAGGCAAAGCAACAGCTTCCACCCACTTGGGCACGTAGTCCATAACAACCAAGATGTATTGGTTGGAATATGACATAGGGAATGGTCCGATAAAGTCAATTCCCCATACATCAAATACTTCTACCACCAGTATGTTATTCAGAGGCATCTCATCTCTTCGGGAGATGTTTCCCATTCTCTGGCATCTGTTTCTCCATGAACTCTCACACCTCCTTGAATATAGTGGGCCAGTAGAATCCACTTTGAAAGACTTTCTAAACAATCCTATTCCCACCAAAGTGTCCCCCATAGTCTGATGCATGGCAGTGCCACAAGATCTTTGGAATTTTGAACTCGGCCACACATCTGCAATAATTCCGCCAGCACATTGAAAATAGAAAAAAAGGGATTATCCCAGTGGTATCTCCTTGCATCGTGAAGGAACTTCTTTTTCTGTTGCCATGTGAGATCTTCAGGAAGTGCGCCAACAGCTTTATAGTTTGTAAACTCTACAAACCATGGGCGAATGAGGACTGCCATCACTTGTTCATCAGGGAACGACTCCTTGATTTTTATCTCGGGTTTGTCTTGTAGTTCTTTAGCTTGAATCCTAGACAGATGATTAGCTACATGATTCTCTACTCTTTTCTTATCTCGGATTTCTAAATCAAATTCCTGAAATAAGAGCATCCAACGCAACAAGCGTGGATTTGCATCATGTTTAGTCATCAAATACTTCAAAGTAGCATGGTCGATAAAAATAATAATTTTAGAACCTATCAAGTAAGGCCTAAACTTATCCAATGCATAAACTACTGCGAGCATCTCTTTCTCAATTGTGGCATAATTAACTTGCGCCACATTTAAAACTTTGCTAGCATAGTAAATAACATGTAACAATTTATCCTTCCGCTGACCAAGAACCGCTCCTATTGCATATGTGCTCGCATTATACAAGAGCTCAAATGGAAGACTCCAATCCGGTGCCATCAGAACAAGTGCGGTTGTAAGCTTTTCCTTCAAAACATTAAAGGCAGTTAAACAAGCTTCATCAAAGACAAAATCAGGATCCTTTACCAAGAGTTGACTCAAAGGCTTTGCAATTTTGGAGAAATCTTTGATTAATCTCTTGTAGAAACCTGCATGGCCTAAGAAACTCCTAACACCATTAACATTAACGGGAGGGGAAAGTTTTTCAATCAATAAAAATTTAGCTTTATCAACTTATATCCCTTTTTCAGAAACTTTATGGCCTGAACTTATTCCATCTTTCACCATGAAATGACATTTCTCCTAGTTTAAAACTAAATTTATTTCTTGACAATGCTTCAAAACTTTAGATAAATTAAATAAGAATGAATCAAAGAGAGAACCAAATACTGAAAAATCATCCATAAATACCTTTGGACATTTCTCAATCGTGTCAGAAAAGATGGAAAGCATATACCTTTGAAAAGTAGCAGGTGCATTGTGTAACACCCCGTGTGCACCCGGTGTATTATCATCAGAATGGTATTAAGCGCAACATCTTTAATTGAAAAATTGTGGAAGCTAAACTCATAAAAGCGTGGATAAACTTTTTCCATTCTTTATTAATTGAAATCATCACTTGCATGCAAGTCAATTACACATTATACATGATTCGTTCCACTTTCTTACTTATAACGTACATATAAGCTTACTTACCCATTTCATAATCCAAATCTTACAAGAGAACATCCTGAAGTTTATTACCTTCTCTTTACCATTAGTTACTCCATTATACCTGCTTCATTCTTGGTACTTACGAATGGCAAATTAAGGTTTTAAAACTCCTTTTAACATGCATCATTTATCTAAATAAATTCCTTTAACCTTTCCATTTCTATTTGACTTAACCATTATTAAGCTGTTAATTACGGTCAGTCACTCAACTTACCACAAACACATAGGGATTTATTATGACAACTTCTCTAAGGTCTCCTTATTCTTGTTTTAATACCTAATCTTCGTAGGATACAAGTCACATCGTTAAAATCTTGAAAAAAATTGCAAATGCCACTGCCCAGGGGAGTATTCGAATACTTCCCAAAAAGTATTTGAATACTGCCCGTAAAGTAATCGAATACTTTTCCAAGTATTCAGATACTTCCCTGACAGCAGCTAAAAATTCATTTCTGCAAGGCAATAATCGAATACTTATTCGATTACTCCCTCGGCAGAGGCCATATCAGCCCTGTTGTGCCGCACAATGAGGTTTTTAACCCCTTACAACTTCCATACAATTCACCTAAGGGACTTTCATTTATATACATACTTGACCTCAGCCTTTTAAAGAATTTAATTACTAATTCCATGAAACATAGTTCATATGACACAATATCAAATGGCTCAAGCTATACAATTATTCAAAAGACATAACTTATACATGTCTTCTAACAAGAGCAAACAAACTCAATGGGTATATAATGGCATAGACAACCCCAATGCTCACATTAAATAAAACATAAATAAATATTGTCAATATTAAGCATGCCTCAACTACAAAATATTTTATAAACATAATGCATGCATATAATGCTAACAACTCAACTCCGGCCTTTTGCTTCGAGATGCACCAACATCAGCCATCTCAGTACCTGAAAAATGTGCCCCACACGGGGTGAGATTTCTAACAAGAAATCTCAGTAAGACAAGGGGTCCTCAAGGACTCTTCCGCCCCAAGCTCACTTACAAGTATATAATAAGTTCAAAACACTAAATACAATGCATGTTCATGTTAAAGCAATATAATCGAGACAATATATCTAAATTCTCATAAAATCATGTACCGCAGTTCATATCTCGTGTGATGTATGCAAGTGCGGTTCAACTGGTCAGGGAACATGATAGGGTTTATACACGTCTGCTACCTACCAAACAAGAGGGATGCTGCCTCATGCCTTGCACACCAGGGTTGCTGCCTGATCGTACAAGTACTAACATCACATCCATACATTACATCAACATGTATATTACACACCAGGGTTGCTGCCTGATCGTGTAAATACCCAACATCATACCCATATATTACATCAACATGTGTATCAACATCTTTCAAGCATATATCAATGCATATATCATTTTAGTAAAAGCATACGATGCATATAAACCACCCTCCCATGGAGGTCAGTGGAACAAGCAACAGATCAATCCGAGGACCAGAAGCTTACCTGTCACAACCAAGTCCTCTAATAATAACTCGTGTCCGAGAGGTCACCAATGCAGTATCCAAAAATATCACAACCTATTTTAACAAGTTACGTCTTATCAATAAATATATACAAACTCATAATGTCTAGAGGGACTCTATTTCTTTTTTGTTTCTTACGCTTAATGCTTCTTTCAAAGCCACAAGTGTGGGATACTTGATTTATGACTTAATCCAATTTTTACCAATGTCCACACTGACCTCCTTAAGGTTCTAAATCATTATTAAGGGTTCACGAGTCCTTTTATTGAAGAACAATTCAAAGTAATTGGTTCCATTGTCCGGTTTAGCATTAAACTAACTTTACCATTTTTTAAACCAGTGTTGCATATCTTTCCCAAAGGCTCTAATATTTTACTGTGTTAAACTAAACATAACAAGATTTCCAACGACATATTTTATGTCTCAATCGGATTTGTATAACTCCGGTTATGATTTTCGTAAAGTTCCTACAACAATTGAATTTCTAGCAATATGGTCGCAACTTCAAACATAAACGGCGATCAATCCACATACCCAATGGGTATGAAAATTTATAGAGTTGTATCCCTATGTTTTAGCTTCGCATAGGTCCAAACCTCACTCAATTTAGAGCTTTGTAGCTCGAGATATCGCGATTTTACTAAACTAGGTCGTTGTTGTCTCGCGAAGTATTTGATTACTGCATTTTTCCATAAAAGTATTTGAATACTTCTCGAAAAGTATGCGAATACTTCTTCGAAAGAATGCAGAATACTGAGCTTTTAAGGTGTAATTGACCCCCAATGATCCCCCAAACTTGTTTAGTCGTTTAATTAACATATCAACACGTTTTAAACACAAAAACAACTTCAAGACTCAACTTTTAACTTAAATCATACTTTCTATCATGAAGAACAAAGGAAAGATTGAGCTTTTTCACCTTTGAAGCTCCACACAAGATGAAACAAGATGATCTATGCCTTCAACAATGGAAAGATCCCACTTTTACTCCATATGGCATAAACGAAAATCACTTAAGATGATGTTCTTCTCTCAAGAACTCAAGACTTTAAGTTGTATCTATGATGTAGTGATGAAATGTTAACTATTGATGGATATTCATGCTTGGTTCTTGAAAAAAATGAAGAACCCAAGAGAGGAGAGGAATTTTCTGCCATGAGGGTGTTGGTGGCTGACTTAGGTTAGTAAGGAATGAGGAAGAGTGTGTTTTTAAAAGAAAATGAGAGCTTTAGAGTAGTGCCACTTATTACACTTAAAACATCCGGTATTAGTTGTATTACTTCCATTCATTATTTTTCTACCAAACTTCATATTATTAACCGACCCATTTTTCTAGGAATTATCATTTTTTTTATAATTTTCGCAGCACTTTTTCGGTACGCGTTTTATACATAGCCGGTATTAGTTCTGACATCAACACTCATTATTCTTACTCCAAACTTGATATCCTTAACCTATATATTTCTCTAGGAATATTTATATTTTGATTATAATTTTTTGGAACAATTTACGGATACTCATTTATACCATGAAGCAAAATCGGTATCCGCGCTTTTCATCAGAAAGTGACTTTAAGCGTTATTTGATTTTCTAAATAATTATTTTATCATCATTATGCCCTTCATAGGGTTGGCGTCAGGTTTTGCGAACCGGCCGTAAAAAACAGCTATATTTTTATGTGATGAACCTATATGATTTTTCGTTGGGGCGTACCCTTCATAGCGACGCGTTGCATCGGGCCCCGGGTGTAGCGAGAAATGGGCTAGGGTCCTTGCCACAAGGCAAGGCGCTGCATCGGGCCCGGGGTGTAGTGAAAAGTGGGCTAGGGTCCTTGCCCCAAGGCAAGGCGCTAGGTCTTCACCCGGATTTGGTGAGAAGTATGCCAGGGTCCCAACACGCAGATGGACGAGCGTGGCGGGCAAGCACAACCCAGGGGTTAAGGATGAGATTGGGCAGCTGGAACATAGGAACCTTAACGGGTAAACTGAGGGAGTTGGCAGATGTTTTTGCTAGAAGGAAAGTGAATATTGTTTGTTTGCAAGAAACTAAGTGGGCTGGAGAAAAGGCTAAGGAAGTGGATGGAACTGGTTTTAAGTTATGGTACACAGGTACTAACAAGAGTCGAAATGGTGTTGGAATTATGATCGATAAAAGTTTCAGAGATAAAGTTGTGGACGTCAAAAGGAAAGGCGACAGGATTATTTTGGTTAAGCTTATTGTGGGTGATTTAATCCTGAATATCCTCAGTGTGTATGCACCCCAAGTTGGATTGCAACCAACTGACAAAATCCAATTTTGGGAAGACTTGGAGGAGGTTTTGAGGGGAATACCTCGAGAGGAGAAGATTTTCTTAGGAGGAGATCTAAATGGTCATATTGGTAAAAGCAATGGAGGTTTTGATAGAATCCATGGAGGTTTTGGTTATGGGACGAGAAACGAGACTGGAGAAGATATCTTGAATGTTGCACTAGCCTACGATTTGATGTTAGTGAACACCTTTTTTCAAAAAAGGGAGTCACACCTAATCACTTATCATAGTGGCCAAAATCGTAGTCAGATTGATTTCTTTCTGGCTAGAAGAGAAGATAGAACTTCTTGTGTCGACTGTAAGGTCTGCCCTGGAGAGTGTGTCGCTACGCAACATAAGCTGGTAGTCTTGGATGTTAGGTTCAACAAAGCACTTACAATGAAGAAGAGGGCTCAGAACCCAAGGATAAGATGGTGGAAGCTTAAGGAGGGAAAAGAGAGAGAGTTCAATGAAAGAATGTTGCACGATGGACGTTGGGAGTTTGATGGGGAAGTAAATGCAATATGGAATGAGATGGCTAAGTGTATTCAAAATTTGGGAAGGAGGGTGTTGGGAGAAAGTAAAGGAAATGGATTTCATACAAAGGAAACATGGTGGTGGAATGGAGAGGTGCAATAGGCAATTAAACATAAGAAGGAATGGTTTAGATCTTTGCATAAAAGTCCGAGTGAAGAGAACTTGCAAAAGTTTAAATTAGTGAGAAAAAATGCAAAGAAAGCAGTGCGAGAAGCTAGGGGCAAGATTTTTGATGAGTTGTATAAAAATCTTGGGAGCAAGGATGGTGAAAGAGGTATTTATAAACTTGCAAAGATAAGGGATAAGAAAAATAAAGACCTCACCCAAGTTAGATGCATTAAGGATGAAAATCAAAAACTTCTGATGAGAGATGAAGATGTAAATGAAAGATGGTTGAACTACTTTAACAAGCTGTTTAATGGGGATGGAGATACAAGCGAGGTGGACTTGGAGGACGCGTATGATGATATGAATAGAAGATTTGTACGCAGAATTAATACACATGAAGTTAAGGAGGCTTTAAAGAGGATGAAGACTAATAAAGCCTTGGGGCCTGATGGTGTCCCTATTGAAGTGTGGAGAGGCCTAGGGGATGTGGCAATAAAATGGTTGACCAATCTTTTCAATAAGATTCTCCTGACAAATAAGATGCCTGATGCTTGGAGGAAAAGCATGATTGTGCCTATCTACAAAAATAAGGGAGATATACAGAATTGTTCAAACTATAGAGGCATTAAGCTAATGAGCCATACTATGAAGTTGTGGGAGAGGGTTATTGAACATCGCTTGAGGAGAGATACCAAGGTTTCTGTAAATCAATTTGGATTTATGCCAGGAAGATGTACCATGGAAGCCATTTTCTTGATGCGACAACTTATGGAAAGATACCGAGAAAAGAAGAAGGACTTGCATATGGTGTTCATAGACCTTGAGAAAGCATACGATAGGGTTCCAAGGAAAGTTTTATGGTGGGTTCTGGAGAAGAAAAAGGCTCCATCAAAGTATGCAAAGGCAATCCATGGATATGTATGATGGGGCTACTACATGTGTAAAAGCTTGTAACGGAACATCAAGTTATTTTCCTATCACGGTTGGTGTACACCAAGGGTCGGCTCTAAGTCCTTATCTTTTTGCCTTAGTTATGGATGAACTAACAAAAGATATTCAAGAGGAAGTGTCATGGTGTATGCTTTTTGCAGACGATATTGTGCTTATTGATGAGAGCAAGGAGGGTGTTAATAGAAAACTTGAATTGTGGAGAAGCACGTTGGAATCCAAAGGATTCACATTAAGTCGAAGCAAGACTGAGTATTTGAAGTGTGAGTTTTCTCTGGTACAAGATGGGGACCAAGAGCCCGTGCATTTAATTGGTCAAGAGGTACCCAAAAAAAATGTTTTTAAATACTTGGGCTCCATTTTACAAAAAGGTGGAGAGATTGATGATGATGTTAATCATAGAATCAGAGCAAGGTGGATGAAATGGCGCAGTGCATCTGGGTTTTTGTGTGACCGCAAAATCCCCCTTAAGTTAAAAGGAAAATTTTATAAAACGGCAGTAAGAACGGCAATGCTATATGGAGCGGAATGCTGGCCAGTACATAGGCAACATGAGCATAAGATGGGAGTAGCAGAGATGAGAATGTTAAGGTGGATGTGTGGTTACACAAAGATGGATAAGATAAGAAATGAAGATATTCGACGAAAGGTTGGAGTAGTACCGGTTGCCGAGAAGATGAGAGAACATAGATTGAGGTTGTTTGGGCACGTGATGAGAAGGCACCTGGATGCTCCTGTAAGAACAGAAGTTTGTTACCAAGAGCTCAACACAAAAAGAGGCAGAGGTCGGCCGAAACTTACTTGGGGGAAGGTAGTAAAACAAGATTTAATGGAGTGGGATATAGATTGGCGGACGGTATGTTTTAGAACGGAATGGAGAAAAGCTATAAGTATGGTGGAGGGTTAGACCCGTGGTTATTCCTATGTTCCAGATGGTCCGTTTTTAGTCCTTTTCCCCTTCATTTCCCCCACTTCTTCTTGTCCCTTTCTTTTTCACTTTTATTTATTTATATATACATATATATATATATATATATATATATATTTAGTATTATTATTTTTATTTTTTTATTTTTTTATTTTTATTTTATTTTATTTTATTTTATTTTAATTTTATTTATTTATTTATTTACTTATTTATTTATTTATTTTTATTTTTTTTCAACAATTCTATATCTTTCATGTGGGTTCATCTACCACCGACCCCAATTAATTTGGGATAAAGGTGATGTTGATGTTGTTGATGTTGATGCATACCCTTTATCAAATCCATGCTCTAGCATTGATAATCTTATTTAGTTAATTATTTAACGATGCGGGTTCTTACTCATTGTAAAGGCCAAACGACATTCTTCTGTAGGCAAACACTCTAAATGCGCATGTGAATGCTGCCTTTTCTTAATCCTCTGGTGCCAAAGGAATCTGATTGTAGCCAGAGTAACCGTCTAAGAAGCAGTAGTACACATGACCGAATAATCTTTCTAACATCTAATCAATAAAGGGGAGAGGGAAGTGATCTTTTCATGTGGCATCATTTAGTCTTCCATAGTCCATGCACATCCTCCTTCAAGTTATATTCCTGGTGGGAATCAGCTCCTTGCTTTCATTCTTTATCATTGTAACTCCACCTTTTTTCGACACTGTTTGAACTGGACTTACCTATGCAATATCAGAGATTGGGTAAATCATGTCGGCATCTAGAAGTTTCACCATTTCTTTTTGTACAACTTCCTTCATAATGGGGTTGATCCTTCTCAGAGATTGTCTCACAGGTTTGATGTTATCCTCCATAAATATCTTGTGAGTACAAAAAGAGGGATTAATACCCTTCAAGTCAGAGATAGACCACCCTATGGCAGTCTTATGATCCTTGAGTATCTTTATCAACTTCATTTCTTCAGAATTAGATAGCTTGTTGTTGATGATGACAGGATAAGTTTCTGCATCTCCTAATAATGCATATTTGTGAGTAGAAGGTAGCTCCTTCAACTCTACTTTTGGTGCTCCCACAAAACCGATCATGAACCACAAATCGGTTATCAAGATTAAAATCGGTTTTATAATAAATTTTTTTTTTGAATGAATAGGATGCAGATCAATGAATTCATAATGTAATTAAATGAGTTCAAGAAATTGAAGTCGGTTTTATAACAGTTTTAATTCATAATGTAATTAAAACCAATTTTAGTGACTTTATGTGAAGCCTTGCAATCTCGCGAACATAAAGTTTGGCCAACTGCTCTGTAGTGAAGCTCACCTTCATTGGAAAAAAATGGGCAGACTTTGTCAGTCTGTCCACAATTACCCAGATAGAGTCACAACCCGCCTGAGTCTTAGGCAATCCCACCACGAAGTCCATGGAAATACTTTCCCACTTCCACTGTGGTACTTCGAGAGGTTGAAGCTTACCGGACAGTTTCTGATGCTCAATCTTCACCTTCTGGCAAATGAAACACTTGGACACAAAAAAATAACATCTTTCTTCATGTCCGGCCACCATAAGTTCTTCTTCAGGTCTTGATACATCTTAATAGCACTAGGTGGATAGAAAATTACCCCTTATGAGCCTCTGCCATAACCTTTTCGGTCAAAGGACCTCGAGGAACCACAATCCTCTTCAGAAACAACAGAAGTCCATCCTCATTCCAAGACACACCGTCTTGGTTCTTCACGTAGTCCAGGCACTCTCTCTGCACTTGTGCCTCTTTGATCTTTTCCAACAGCTCATTCACAACGTCTGCTGCTTCCATCTCGAGAAGTGCACCCCCACACGGAGAGGTCACTGCCAGGTTTCGGAACTTCTCAACCACATCAAGATTACAAAGCAACAAACTGGATAGGCTCCCGGATTTCTGGCTCAAAGCATCCGCTATCACATTGGCCTTGCCAGGATGGTACTTCAACTCAAAGTCGTAGTCCTTTAGGAACTCCATCCATCTCTTCTGCCTCGTGTTTAGTTCTTTCTGGTCGAAAAGATACTTCAATCTCTTATGGTCACTGAACACAACAAACTTCATACCAAAAAGGTAATGCCTCCAAATCTTGAAAGCAAAAACAATGGCCGCCAACTCCAAGTCATGAGTCGGGTAGTTCTCCTCATGAGGCTTCAACTGCCTCGAAGCATAAACAACAACTCTACCAGTCTGCATCAAAACACAGCCCAGCCCCTTTTCAGAATCAGGAAGGATCAACACAGGTGCGGTAGTCAATCTCTCCTTCAACTCCTCACACTCGTGAGTCCATACAAATGGAGTCTCCTTACGACTAAGGCGAATCAACGGCAAGACCATCTTGGAGAATCCCTCAATGAACCTCGTGTAGTACCCGGCCAAACCCAAAAAACTCATAACTTCAGAAACAATTTTGGGTCTCGCCCAATCCATCACTGCCTCAATCTTGTTGGGATCCACTACAACTCCCTCAGAGGAAATCACATGCCCAAGAAACTTCACGGACTTGAGCCAAAACTCGCACTTTGAAGGCTTAGCATACAACTTTTTCTCCTTCAGTACTTGCAGCACAATTCTCAGATACTCAACATGCTCCTCCTTCGTCTTGGAGTAAATCAAGATATCATCAATAAAGATGATCACAAACATATCTAGGTACGGTTGGAAAATCCGGTTCATATAATCCATGAACACTACAGGTGCATTGGTGAGTCCAAATGGAATCACCAAATACTCAAAGTGACCGTATCTCGAACGAAATGCAGTCTTAGGGACGTCTTCCAGCTTCTCCTGAAATTGATGGTATCCGGACCGGAGATCAATCTTCGAGTACACGCAAGCACCCCTGAGCTAATCCAGTAAATCATCAATACGCGGAAGGGGATACTTGTTCTTGATTGTCACCTTGTTTAGCTGCCTGTAGTTGGTGGACAATCGCATTGTCACGTCCTTCTTCTTCACAAAGATGACCGATGCTCCCCACGGAGAAACATTCGCTCGAATGAAATCTTTCGCAGAAAGACCCTCAATGTGCTTCTTCAGCTCCGCCAACTCCGGTGGCGACATCCGATATGGAGCTAATGAAATAGGCCCCACAGCAGGCAACAGATATATGGAGAACTCTATCTCCCTCTGTGGAAACTCAGGAAACACCTCGAGGAATTCCCTCACCACAGGAATGCCCGTGATATCCTCCCGTGTCTCACTCACCAAACCTCCCAACATGACATAACCATATGCCCCCTGCTCTCAAGGCTCTCCTAGCCTGCAGCAACGAAATGTATGGCGAGGAATTGGCTATGGAGTCACATGGAGACATCACCACTCGCTTGGCACAACAGTCAATCATCACATAATTCCTGAACAACCAATCCATGCCCAGAATAATCTCCAAGTTGGCCATCGGTAATCCTATCAGATCCACCGAGAACTCACGGCCAGCCCACTGAAATGCTACATCACGATGAGCAGTGGAGGTAACACACTTTTCTCCGGTGGCGGTGGTCACCCGCAACGGTGGAGAAAGCATAGACATGGGCAACTCAAGCCCCACAACAATCGGGGTAGCAATAAAGGAATGCGTAGCCCCGGAGTCAAACAAGACATCAACAAAAGATCCATCAATTGTAACAGTACCTCTGACAAGGTTCGGAGCTCTGTCCAGTAACATGTGGCACTGCCGGTGCCCCTGAAGGTGGATGGGGAACTATCTGCAAAGGAACTGCCTGAACTGCTGCAGCTCTCGCCGTCAACGACGGACAATCTCTAGAGTAGTGGCCCTCCTTGCCACACTGGAAACATATCAACTGGCCTGAAGAACACGGCCTAAAATGAGTCTTCCCACATCCCGAGCATGTGGGAGTAGGAGGTCTCGCCGTACTCCCCTGAGCAGAAGTCCTCTTAAACTGATTTGGCACTTGTGGAGCCGCCATCTGCTTTCCCTTACCTTTTCTCCCAAACTTCCTGTCCCTCCAGGAAGAGGAACTACCAGCTACCTTCGTCTCAGCAACCTTGGCCCTCTTGGCCTTGCTCGCGCTGCAGAAATCCTTGATGTCCCGACACTGCTGCACCAGTGTCCTGAAGTCTCTCGAAGCAGAACCAGTGAGGTGATCAGCAATATCCTCATTAAGTCCCCTGATGATCTTAGCAGCCAAGAAGATCAGAGTCCTCTCCATCCGAAAGTGAGCGAACTTAACCAGTTCATTGAACTTGGCCAGGTACTCGTCAACAAACAACGAGCCCTGCACCAACCTGTCGAACTCCCCCTGCTTCCTCTCCTGTGCATCATAAGGGAAGTATCGACCCAGAAAGAAATCCTCGAAGAATAGCCATGTCATAACATGACCCTACATCTCAAAAACGTGAGAGGTGTTCGTCCACAACTCATGGGCATCGCCCTCCACCATATAGGTAGCAAAGATCAGCTTCTGCGGATCTGTACACTGCATGATCTGGAAGATCTTATCCAGCACCTACAACTAGAGGTGGCAAAGTGGGCGGCCCGCCCCGCCCCACCCCACCTCGCCATCAACCCGCCAAAAAACGAGCCAGCCCGCCCGGCCCCGCTTTTGAAAGTGGGCTGAAAAACTCAGCCCGCCCCGCCCCGTTTGGCGGGTTGGCCCGCCAGCCCGAGCCTATTTTACACTGACCCGCCTCGGCCCGCCTATGCCCGCTATCAACCCGCCAAAAAATGAATTCGCCCCGTCTCGCCCCGCTTTTAAGATGGGTGGAAAAACTCAGCCCGCCCCGCCCCTTTTGGCGGGTTGGGCGGGTTGGCCGGCCGAGCCGAGCCCGTTTTGCCGGCTCTACCTACAACCATCTCGCCGCAGCAATAGGATCATATGACCCATCGAAGGTAGGTGGCTTATGCTTACGGAAAGCATTCAGCCGGCGGTCAATCGTATCGCGATCCTCAACAGGCTCCATGTAGGGCTCCATCACCCCAGTAACCTGACCATTGCCCTCTACATGGCTCTGGCTCTCATCATGAAGACCAGCCTTCATCTCCTCTAACATGACTCTCATTATAGTCATGTTCGCCAGGCGGTTGGCTTCAATACATCCTCAGTGGCCTTTCTGTTCGCCTCTCTGATGGCGTCCAGCATGGCATGGTTTGCCATTCTCATGGCCTCCTGGTCGGCTTGTTAGACTGCCTGCATCTCAGCCAATGCAGCCAGGACAGAATCAGGATGACCCTTGCCAGTGTCTCGGTTCTTCCGAGGTAGTACCATGACTCTGCACAAGTTACACAAAGAATGAGTTGATCAGGCCCACACAGTGTGGTCACATATGCATCATCACAATAAAACCCAATAGAGAGAACACTCACAGCAAACATCCTAAGTTATTGCAACACATATAGACTTTTCCCTATAAAGTGCTCTGATACCATAAAATGTAACACCCCGTGTATACCCGGTTTGTTAACATGTCATCATATTAAGCCACGCTTAATTAAAAATGCAGAGTATCTCTTTCTGTTCAATTATGACGTCATTAATCTTAGCCAAGTTGATTACTTAATCAATTTCATAAAAACATCGCTTGTATGAAATTGCAAAGGATAACTAACTGAAATACCTCATAATATAAAATAATAGTGAGTATCTAAATTCACGGATCGACAACACGTAGTCTGGACAATATACTGATACATTATTACAACTCGAATCCAAACTAAGACGTAGTCAAGTCAACGTGGTATGGACAATCCCCATGCTCACCAAATAGACAACATAATCAACAGAGTCTCAGCAAAGTAATCCATCAAATTAAGCTACAAGCATAAAGCAGTAAATAGGATCCGACATCCAAGCATAAACAACAAGTATCAACTAAGCTTTGGCATCCTGCCACTAGAGGTCTCAACCCCTAGGTTACCTAAACCTGAAATAAGCGCCCCAAATGTGGGGTAAGATCTCTAAACAGAAATCTCAGTAAGACAAGGGGTCCTCAAGGATCTTCCACCCCAAGCTCACTTACATGTGCAATATAAGTTCCAAAAGCAGTTTAAGCATTATAAGTTCCCAAAACTATGCAGTGCAACAGATATTCATGCCATGTGTGTTATCACTATTCTACTGGCCAGAGAAATGCAGGAATACGTATATTACCTACAGTTAGTACAAGGAACACCGCTTGCACCTCACCCACAGCCTCACCATCTTGTATGTACCATATACTCAGGATTACCGTATAGGTGGAACACCACATGCATATCATAAAGGCACTCACATATAACAGCTCAACAGCATTTCAACAAATCAATATATCATGAAAACAACATCATGCATATAACCATCCCCCTATAGGACATGGTGGAACTAACAATGGCAAAACCGAGGACACGAAAGCTTACCTTGCAAGCTAACTATCCAATGCGAAGAGTCCACACTAGCTCAAGCCCAACACAGCAGAATCACAATCTGTTTCGGACCAGCAATATATCAACAATCATACTTAACAAGCATACGACACAAGGACAATGCCTTTCCTTTACATTTTACATTTTTAGGCTTCTGACTTACATTAGATTCTGACTTACATTAATTACTGCAAGTAATACAATCTCTATGCTGGGATCTATCAGTGTCCGTCTCACAAATGTCATTTCCTGGAAATGTGCCCCAAAAAGAGGTGATATTTCTAATAGAGATCTCAGTAAGACAAGGGGTCCTCAAGGAATCCTCCACCCCAAGCTCACCTACAAGTATAATATAAGTTCTAAAATAGTGCAGCCAGTATACAAAGAAGCAGATTAATAACAAGATAAAGGGAATGGCTATACCGGGCCATTTATAGCAATAACAATGCAGTATATAAAATGAGCATGCCATGCAATATATCAAATGAGTGTGCAATGCTGTATATGTCCATGTCATGTGTGTATGCATCCTATTGGCCAGAGAATAAAAGGTAGAGATTACGTACATCTACAACCCACAGTACTCTCGTACCTCACCCATGGAGTTACCATCTTGTATGTCTCCACATACTCAGGGATTACCGTCTGGTGGAACACCCCACATACATAACATATGGAAAATGCACAATATCATAATCCAGCTCAACAACATATCCAATACTCATAACATAACAGATATAATTCCATAACCCAGCTCAACAGTAGATCCAATACTCATAACATAAACAAATATAATTTCCAGAAAACATACCATGCACATAAACAATTCCCCTATGGGGTTTGGTAGAACAAGCAACAGATAAAACCGAGGACCAAAAGCTTACCTGTATCTGTAATGTCCTCAAATACCAACTCAGTATCAACGTGGTCACCGACAATCAAACAATCCAGCGAGTCACAATCTGGTTTAATGGCAAACACAACATCAATAATCATATCCTACAATTTCAAGTCAAATGGAACATGTTTTCTTTTTCATTTAGCGTACTGCACGCTTCTCCCAAAGTCCCTAAGCACAAACTGTCTTCACTATTTTTAAAACTTTAGTTGAGACTCTTTACCAAATATTCTAAGATTTTAATATATTAAACTAGACATCTCAAGATTTCCAATGACATATTTTATGTCTCAATCGGAGTTGTATAACTCTGGTTATGATTTTCGCAAAGTGACTGCTGCAAACTGAATTTCCAGCAACCGTGATGTGACGTAATACTAACACTGAGATCAAACCACTTATCCAATGCCTACGAAAGTTTACAGAGTTGTATCCCTATCTGTTAGCTTCACATAGCTCCAAAACTCACTCATTTTGGATCTCTGTAGCTCGAGATATCGTGATTTTACTAAACTAGGTCGTCGTTGTCTTGCGGAGTATTACTGCATTTTTTAGAATGTATTCAAATACTATCCAAAAAGTATTCGAATACTTCTTCGATAGAATGCAGAAAATTGCATTTTTAAGGTATAATTGACCTCCAATGATCTCCCTAACTTGTTTAATCATTTAATTAACATACCAACACGTTTTAAACACCAAAACAACTTCAAGATTTAGCCTTTTAACCTAAATCATGCTTTCTATTATAAAGAACAAAGGAAATGTCATTCTTTTTACATGAACACAAGAGGAATGTTTGATATATACCTAGGGCTCACCAAAATAGAAAAATAAGAGAACTTGGATGGCTTTGAAGTGGCTCCAACCCACTAACCAAAGGGTGCACGAAAATCCAAGGAGAAAGCTTGGTTCTTTCCCCTCCAAGATGGCACCTTGATGCTCCAAGAAGTGAAGGAATTACTCTTAATCAATAAGGAATGGTGGCAACCCTCACACTCACCGAACATAATTTAAACACCTCCAAAAACACATTTTTCTTCTATAAGACCTAAGCTTTAGTGGGTTGAGAATGATTCCATGGCATAGAGGTGGATAAAGATGGAGACTTGGTGTGGTTTAGTGAGAAAATATCAAGCTTTCATGGAGGCAAGGCTAAGGCACTATAGAGGAACTCCCATAGCAACCACACAACTAGGGGCGTTCAAAATGTCCAAAAGAACCAAACCACACCAATCCATAACCAAACCGCTCCATATTTTAAAAACCGGTTTCATATGAAACTACTTTTTATTTTATAAACTGGTTATTTACCAAACCATAAAAATAATTGGTTATCCATAACCAAACTGCTTTATAATTAAAGCACAAATAAGTATTATCTTTTATCATGCCTATTATATTAGTCAATTAACTCAAACTTCCAAACAATAAACTAGCAAAATAAGTTAAGCAGCTCAAGTATAAAACATTTATTTAAAAAAAAATTACACATAAATCGAAAGGTTACATCCTAAGAAAGCACTTCTTATGCAACGTAACAGCTTTTTTCCCAACAAAAAAAAAAATCACATACAGACCTCCTGGTAAACTCACAACTTGACAAGACAAATGCTTTGAAATGGCAGAGATGAAGTTAAAAAATCATAAAAGAAAAGGGCAACGAAATTTAATCAATTGACTTAACGTATCTGAGATGTTTAATATGATGAATAAACATCGTTAAAAGAACAACTCACAACGGATTTACTTATTTGTTCTTTAATTATGGAGCAGTTTGGTTATGGATAACCAATTATTTTTATGGTTTGGTAAATAACTAGTTTATAAAATAAAATACAATTTCATATGAAACTGATTTTTAAAATGTAGAGCAGTCTGGTTATGGATTGGTTTAGTTCTTTTAGACATTTTGAACACCCCTACCCATACCTTCCTCCATCAGTTCAAATGAAATTCTAAGTAACATAAATCTTGAGAAAACAAAGAGCAATTTTTTTATAATTTTAAATTAGTTCAATTGTTCTTCTATCAACCACTCTCAAAACAACGTGAGATAATTTCTATAAAAATCATTTCGTTCGGACAGTTCCAAAACAATGAAGATTCTTGCAAGAAATAGTTGGTCAACTACCTATAATCGGGAGAAACAAATGACTACTTATAAAAATAGCACAATTCATCAAAAACCGATTTTTAATTTGTTAAAAAAACGGTTTTGAATTGATAACCGGTTTATGGTTCGTAACCGGTTTTGATTTAAAACCGGTTTTGAATTAAAATCGGTTAAAAACCGGTTTTAAATCAAAACCGGTTATAAACTATAAACCAGTTTTGGAACCGGTTTCAAATCGGTTTAGAAATTAAAAACCGATTTTAAAAGAAAAAAATCGGTTCGGCTTGAAAACCAAACCATTTAAAACAGGTTCGGTTCGGTTTTTGTTAAAACTGGTTATGAACCGCTCCATGCACACTCCTACACACAACACTACTAGGCAGCTGATGGAAATTCTTAAGGTACCATTTACTCAGTGGGGAAGACCAATCACAAAAGGAGAGATAAGATGAAAGTGGGTTAAAAAAAAGAAAAATAAATAAATAAATACAAGTGGCAAATTTTGAAAAGAAGTGGTAGGTGCGACGGTGGTACCAAAAGTTTGCTCGCAACCGACATATGTTAGAAAATACCCTAGGGTTTAGTGCCATTTAGCTATTTATAGGTTCACTAACTTAAACTAACAGTATTAGTTCAAATAGCTCCGCTAATCATTTTTACCATTTTTCTACCAAACTTAATACTATGAACCTAGCCGTTTTTTTAAGAATTATCATATTTTTCTTATGATTTTCCGCAATACTTTATCGGTACAGGTTTTATACATAGCCGGTATTAGTTCGGACATCTCCACTCATTATATTTACTCCAAACTTGAAATCCTAGACCTATTTATTTTTCTAGGAATATTTGTATTTGCATTATAATTTTTTGGAATACTTCACCGGTACGCATTTATATCGTGAAGCAAAATCGGTATATGCAATTTTGATAAAAAAAACGACTTTAAGCATTATTTAACTTTCTAAATAACTATCATATCATAATTATGCATGATTTTTATCAAATCCATGCTCCGGCATTGATAATGTTATTTTATTAATTATTTAGCGTTACGGGTTCTTACACCACTCATATCCGAATATTTTCTTTAAAGAAAAAAATAAGAAGTGATAAAGCCTTTTTTTTTATTCAAGCTATTTTTCTCACAATTCTTTTTTCTAGTTTTAAAATTCAAATTTAAAGCCTTTAGTAAAGAAAAATAATTCGCTACTTGAATCAATAATTATTACTAGATAAATTTTTTTCAGTCCCAAGCCATTGAGAAAACTAAATAGCTCAACCTTTAGTCAAATTTAACCTAATCATTATAAATAAACCTATTAGAGACTTATCTGAACTAGTTTATTTACGATACGAGTTATTTTAAAATATTTGTTCAAAAAAGTATAATAAGAAATCCTTATTTATTCATCACATACTTACATGGACTAATATTTTTCTTTTTCATTAAAAATATTTACAAATTTTAATAAAATCTAGTATATCTAATATGTAATCTGAGAAGGCTCTTTGTTTGAGTCGTTGAATTGAAGGTTTTATTTACCAAATAAAAGGACATTTCGAAGGGGTTTTATTTATTTATTTATTTATTTATTTCTCATCTGTTCCCTCTTAAATTTCCCGTTCCAGTTTTGCAGCGCCCTCTTCTGTCTTCCCTGACTGCACCTTGAGCCTCTAGGAACGATGAACGCCTCCATCATTGGTTTGTTTTCTTCTTTTCGATACCCTTTTTTCTATTTTGCACCTCAACTTCCTTGTTTTCTTTTGTTGTTTTTGTTTTTTCTGACATTCTCTGTGCACCGTATTGAAGATCCATTACAGGGTGATTTCCCCAAAGTGATAGAGGAGTACTTGGAACATGGCTGTATGAAATGCATTGCCTTCAATTGTCGCGGTACCCTTCTTGCTGGTAAGTGCTCTCTCTCTCTCTCTCTCTCTCCCTCCCCCTATTTTTTTTGTCTCTCTTTGTACTCAACTGGTGCTGTGATCATTTCTGGGTATCCTCCTTTAATGCATTTTCATGCCATTTATTTGCAAAGTTTTTGTCTTTTTGTTTTGTGTTGATTGTTTCTATGCAAATAATCTGATTTTAGAAAATGGGTTGTTGGGTAATAACTGATTTGTCTGTTTTTTAAGATCGATTTCAAGGTTAAAGTAACAAACTTTAGTGCATAAATCACTTTTCCATGATGAACCAGAAAAGAGAAGGGCATTAGTCTTACTTAGAGTGTAGATAGAGGGTGTTTTTTGTTGTGTGAATATAGACACTGAGAGAAGAGTGTCTTGATGGCTAAGGGGTGATATTAGGAAAAGATTGTTGATGTTAATGGATAAAGGCAGGGAATAAAAATTGGATCAATAGGTAATTTTGAGATGGTAATTGAACCCAATGAGGATTTGGGCTTAAACAGATGATTTTTTTTCATGAGAGAGCCTTACCTGGGTAGATGAGGCAGAACTTGGTCTGATGCTTAGTTGAGTAAGTATAGCATTTGTTATGGTTTGAAATGATAAGGACATTCTTTTCATGTAGCCTTGTTGAGCCAAAAAGCCATCCTAGAATTATTGACCATTGGAAACCCATTTGAGCTAGAGCCTTGTTTTTGTGTAGCTACAATGAGACCTATCCATCATCTCACCCTACCATGTAGTTTTGTTTATGATGTTATTTGCTGTTCTGACTTTGTTAATAATCGTAATTTTTTAGTTTAAGTTCAGTTTGTTAAAAAAATAAAAATAAAAAATTATCATCTGACACTTTTATTTCTCTTGTTACAGGTGTTAGTGCAATCTTTGTTGACTTCTGGCAGAAGATCAGGCTTAAGTTTGGGGGAGAAACCAAAGTGTCAACCTGGTGCTATTTTTTTCATTTGCTGTTTTTAGTTTTTAGTCTGTTCAATCTGCTGTTGTTACTCTATCTTTAATTTTTTTTTTTGTGAGTCTTTAGTGTTATTCATCATGGTTAGGAAAGTTATTCTGCGTAGTGGAGGACCACATGGTCCAAAATTCACCCCCAAAACCCCTAACCCTGAGAGCTATTCCGTCTCCTCGTTTACCTCTGAAAAACCTAGAGGTATGAAAAAATCATGATAGCAAGAGATCCCACCCCTGATAAAGGATTTGAGGAACACACCTCATATCCTGATTATGTCTATGAGGTAGTCCGAACCCAACAGTGGGAGAAATTCTACCTCCACCCTCAAGTGGTTGCAAATATCAATGTGGTGAGGGAGTTTTATTCTAAAATTGTAGACAAGAAACAAACTGAAGTGATTTGTAGGGGTGTTAATGTCTCCTTTGGTCCTAAAGCTATTCGGGAATTCTTTTCCCTACCCAAGAACCCTAAGGATGAATTTGAAAAGTATCAAAAGAGAAGGGCATTAGTCTTACTTAGAGTGTAGATAAAGGGTGTTTTTTGTTGTGTGAATATAGACATTGAGAGAAGAGTGTCTTGATGGCTAAGGGGTGATATTAGGAAAAGATTGTTGATGTTAATGGACTAAGGCAGGGAATAAAAATTGGATCAATAGGTAATTGAGATGGTAATTGAACCCAGTGAGGATTTGGGCTTAAACAAATGATTTTTTTTCATGAGAGAGCCTTACCTGGGTAGATGAGGCAGAACTTGGTATGATGCTTAGTTGAGTAAGTATAGCATTTGTTATGGTTTGAAATGATAAGGACATTCTTTTCATGTAGCCTTGTTGAGCCAAAAAGCCATCCTGGAATTATTGACCATTGGAAACCCATTTGAGCTTGAGCCTTGTTTTTGTGTAGCTACAATGAGACCTATCCATCATCTCACCTTACCATGTAGTTTTGTTTATGATGTTATTTGCTGTTCTGACTTTGTTAATAATCGTAATTTTTTAGTTTATGTTTAGTTTGTTAAAAATAAAATAAAAATTATCATCTGATACTGACACTTTTATTTCTCTTGTTGTAGGTGCTAGTGCAATCTTTGCTGACTTCTGGCAGAAGATCAGGCTTAAGGTTGGGGGAGAAACCAAAGTGTCAACCTGGTGCTATTTTTTTCATTTGCTGTTTTTAGTTTTTTGTCTGTTCAATCTTCCAAAGTGTCCCTATGGCATTTTTGCCTTTAGGAGAATGCCCTTTGGGCTGTGCAATGCACCAGCCACCTTTCAAAGGTGCATGATGGCCACTTTTACTGATATGATAGAACAATTTGTGGAAGTCTTCATGGATGACTTCAGTGTTTTTGGAGACTCTTATAAAGAGTGCTTAGAAAATTTAGGAAGAGTGCTAGAGAGATGTGAGGAGACAAATCTGGTCCTTAATTGGGAGAAGTGTCACTTTATGGTGAGAGAAGGCATTGTGTTAGGACATAGGATCTCTAAGGCTGGTTTAGAGGTTGATAAGGCCAAGATAGATCAGATTGAGAAACTGCCACCCCCTGTTAACATAAAGGGAATTAGATCCTTCCTTGGGCATGCAGGTTTTTATAGGAGGTTCATCAAAGATTTTTCAAAAATTTCTAAACCTCTTAGTCATTTGCTTGAAACCAACACCCCATTTCAGTTTGATGAGGCTTGTCTTAAAGCCTTTGAGGAGCTAAAATAGAAGTTGATTTCTGCTCCCATCATAATAGCCCCTGACTGGTCATTGCCCTTTGAGTTAATGTGTGATGCAAGTGATTGGGCAGTGCGGGCTGTTTTAGGACAAAGGAAACATAGAGTTTTTCACTCTATTTACTATGCTAATAGGATCTTAAATGGAGCCCAACTAAACTACATAGTGATTGAAAAGGAACTGTTGGCTGTGGTGTTTGCCTTTGATAAATTTAGATCATATTTGGTAGGCACCAAGGTCATTGTGTATACTGACCATTCAGCCATAAAATATCTGGTGGAAAAGAAAGATTCAAAACCTAGGCTTATTAGGTGGGTCCTTCTTCTACAAGAATTTGATATGGAGATCAAAGATAGGAAATGATCCGAAAATCAAGTGGCTAATCACTTGTCTAGGCTGAATGAAGGGCAGCAAGGTGAAAGGGTAGTTGAGCAAGTCATTAGAGAAACTTTTCCTGATGAGCAACTATTTTTTGTTGCCATTTACACAACCCCATGGTATGCTGACATAGCCAACTATTTAGTTAGTGGGGAGCTACCCAAGGATTTAAGTTACCAACAAAGAACAAAATTGATGCATGACAGTAGATTTTACTTGTGGGATGAGCCTTACATCTTTAAAAAATTTGTTGACCAGATCATTAGGAGATGTGTGTTAGAGGAAGAGAAAGAGGAAATTTTGAAGCAGTGTCATGACTCACCATATGGTGGTCATTTTGGTGGTATGAGGACAGCAGCAAAGGTGCTGCAATCTGGTTTTTATTGGCCTACTTTGTTCAAGGATGCCAATGTTTATGTCCATAAGTGTGATAGGTGTCAAAGGACTGGTAATGTGTCTAGAAGACAAGAAATGCCTTTGAAACCAATTTTGGAAATAGAACTCTTTGATGTACGAGGCATACACTTTATGGGCCCATTTCCACCCTTCTTTGGGAACCAATACATATTGGTTGATGTAGATTATGTTTCCAAATGGGTGGAGGCTGCTGCCTTACCCACAAATGATTCAAATGTGGTAATTAAATTCTTGAAAAAGAATATTTTTACCAGATTTGGAACCCTAAGAGCCATTATAAGTGATGGAGGTAAGCACTTTGCTAGTAGGCAATTTGAAGCTCTTTTAGCTAAATATGGAGTTAAGCACAAAGTTTCTACTGCTTACCACCCTCAAACCAGTGGGCAGGTAGAAGTTACAAATAGAGAAGTAAAAATGATCTTAGAGAAAGTTGTGAATCCTTCAAAGAAGAACTGGTCCCTTAAGCTAGATGATTATCTGTGGGCCTATAGGACAACATATGGAACACCCTTAGGATGCTCTCCATACAAGCTAATTTTTGGAAAAATTGCCATATTCCTTTAGAGCTTGAGTATAAGGCTTATTAGGTAGATGCCACTGCTTCAGGAGAAGACAGGCTTCTTCAACTCAATGAGTTGGATGAATTCAGACTTAATGCCTTTGAGAATGCCAAGTTGTATAAAGAAAAAAATGAAAAGGTGGCATGATAGGCAAATTTTAGAGAGGAGATTTGAAGTGGGAGAGCAGGTTTTACTTTTTAACTCTAGATTAAAAATTTTACCTGGAAAATTGAAATCTAGATGGTCAAGTCCTTTCAAAGTTACTAAGGTACATCTTCATGGTGCTGTGGAAATCGCTAGTGAAAAGGATGGGAGAAAATTCACTGTGAATGACCAAAGATTAAAACATTAATTTGGAGAGTCAATAGAGAGAGCAAACTTTGCCATCTCTCTCTGTGACCACACTACTTTGTAAAAACACAGTGACAAAGTCTAGCTTAAGACTTTAAATTAAGCATGTTTTGTTTATGATGTTATTTGCTGTTCTGACTTTTAGCAAAAGCAGCACACCCTCCTCGTCCTCATACTACCAAGTAGGAGGATACCCCATCCAGTTCAAGGAAGAGAGGAAGGCCAAGCTCAAAAGTTTAACGGAGGAAGACAGTGAGCAGGAGGTGGAGGTTGAAGTGGAAGGTTCAGAGTCTGAGTCTGAAGATGTTGATAAATCTGAGTCTGGAGACTCAGATTATGAGGAAGAATAGGCCAGAACATCTTCTGGCCTCAAGTTACCTTGTTCTCACTTGTTGTAATTTTTTGTAACCTGAGGGATGCAAACAGTGAGGACACTATTTAATTAAAGTTTGGGGGAGACTAATTCATTTGCTAAGTTTTTTTTTTTTTAGTTCATTTGCTGTTGTGACTTTTGTGAATATGGATTTTGGAGTTATAGTGTTAGTTTGCTGTTTTGCATTTAGAATTTAAGTTTTTTAAAAAATAAAAATATAGAAGATTTCTTGTTTCAAGACTTTGTGCATAAAATAGCAGTAGATGAATTCTGAGTAAGGAGTTTGGATTTTTTTTAGAAAATGCTCAGCTGTTAGTTGTGTGAATATAGACATTGCGGGAAGAGTGTCTTGATGGCTAAGGGGTGATATCAGGAAAAGATTGTTGATGTTAATGGACTATGGCAGGGAATAAAAATTGGATCAATAGGTAATTTTGAGATGGTAATTGAACCCAGTGAGGATTTGGGCTTAAATAGATGATTTTTTTTTCATGAGAGCCTTACTTGGGTAGATGAGGCAGAACTTGGTCTGATGCTTAGTTGAGTCAGTATAGCATTTGTTATGGTTTGAAATGATAAGGGCATTCTTTTCATGTAGCCTTGTTGAGCCAAAAAGCCATCCTGGAATTATTGACCATTGGAAACCCATTTGAGCTTGAGCCTTGTTTTTTTTGTAGCTACAATGAGACCTATCCATCATCTCACCCTACCATGTAGTTGTGATGGAAAACAACAAAGAAAAAAAATAGGCAAGCTATAGAAAAAAAAGAAGAAGATCATAGTTGGATGAAGAAAAATGTAAAGTGCTGCTGTGTACATAAAACTAAGTGTTATTTTTCTTTGTTGCTGCATGTTAAAAAAAAGAAAAAAAGAAAAAAGAAAAAAAGAAAAAAAGAAAAAAAGAAAGAGTAAATAAATAAAAGAAAAGTATTCAGCTGTAGAAGAAGCAGCCATCAAGATTGTTGGATCAGTGCCTCTAAAATGTGTTTTTCCATCATTACTTACTTAGCCATTATTCTCACAGATATCCCACCTTCACCTCAGCCAAAGTACAACCCTTGCAAGTCCCTTTGATTAAGCCTTAACTTGCTGCTGTATTTAGGAAACTTTAGCATCTTATCAAGCCTATGTCAAGGCTAGTCCTAGTGAGGTGAGGAGAGAAACAGACCCCTGAGACACTGAGTGGAAGGATGGGAGAAAGTGAGTCATTGTGCTACTCTCAATTACTTGTTGTGATAATTTTGTTCCCTGTTGTTAAGAAGTGAAAAATCAAGATCTTCTATGTTGTTATTCCATTAGTCATTGAGTACATTCTTGAATACGAAGTTGCACACTGTTTGTTGAGTGGTTTTGATGAATTAAATGTCTACCCCAGCTGCCTAGTTAGTTGATTCAATTGCTGCTATTCTGATGTACAAAGTTTGTGAATTTATGTCATGAGTTTGATCATTGGAATTATCTTGAAAATCTACTTGATTGAAAATGAGGTTATGTGTGGTGATAAGAGATGATGAATAATCATTCTTATTGTTTTGTTGATTGGTATTTTGTTCCTTGGGGACAAGCAAAAGTTTGAGGGTGTGATAAGTCCGTAAAATGTGACTTGGAACATGTGGTTTTAATGTGAAAATAGAAATGAAAAGAATATCTTGTGTGTAATATTAACCTCAAATTGCATTAAGATGAATGATTCTGATTGTAATGCCAATGGGCTTGTATTTGTATTTTTCAGGCCCAATCGTTGATATTGTCCAAGCAAAGCAAAAAAAAAAAATCACTCCCGGTTAAACCCGACTAGCGAGTGTGGGATGGAGGAAATCCTTATACGCAGCCTTACCCTTGCATAATTGCAAAGAGGCTGTTTCCTGGATTCGAACCCATGACCTTTCAGTCATTAAGAAACAGTTTTACCACTATAAAAAAAAAGAGAAAGACAAAAACTTGGGCTGGAGTTTTATATTACAAGTCAGAAGGATAAAAGGGAAGAAAAGAATAGAAAAAGCAAATAAAAAGGAGAGTGGGCCGCTCAAAGCAAATCGGAAGCCCAATTAGAGGAAGAAAAGAGGGAAAGGGAGTGAGAGTAAGGAAACCAAAGCAGCACTCGTGAAACCAAAAAGAAGGAGACGCGTGAACTATAGCACAACATCCGTGGATACAAACCCATCCTCAACCAAACCTCATCTCAAGCCACCCATCTAGATTCTTTTCTTCAATTGAACCACCAAGCCAGATCACCTTTTGATTTCGGTCAGAACCATCAAGCCTTAGCCTCACCACGGTTCCTTTTGAGAACCAAACCAACCTACACACTGACCCTAATCATTTCCCTTGATACAGAAAAAGCCAAACATTACCTGTAACTGATTTAGTGAGCTGTAATTTGTTAGGAGTGTGAGCTGTAATTTATTGATGCTCACTGTCTTCCTCCGTTACAGCTTTTGAGCTTGACCTTCCTTTCTTCCTTGAACTGGATGGGGTATCCTCTTCTTGGTAGGATGAGGAGGAGGATGGTGTGCTGCTTTTGCTAAAAATTGCTCAACCTGTGGGTCAGTAAAAACTGAAACAGGTGGCCAAGTTAAGCTTTGGGGAAATGGAGGCAAACCATGAAAATTTACAAAAGTTTTCTTCAAAAAATCATTTAAAACTCTATCCCTTTCTGCAATGTAATCATTTAATCTGACCCTATCATACATGAATGTGTAAAATTGATCATATGTCTTATGAAACAACAAATCATGCTTTTGATTATGGTCATGCATTTATGAGAGTAACAGGTAAATGTGTATCAGGTCATTATGCAACCACCAGGGGGATAATGGTCTAAAGCAGAAGCATCCATCTGCTCAACATGTTTCCTAAGATTTCCAATTTTTTGTTGTCTAGTACTCTCACCACTTGGAACTGATTGTCCTCTTTTTTCTTGAGTAGAAGAATGAGTCTTCCTCTCATCAACCACTCTTTAATTTTTCCTTTGCAGCCAAAGGTGCAACAATGCCCTTTTTGAGTTTGTTGATAATGGAGATAGTGATAGCCTCCTTTACATGATAAAACTCATCAGCAGAATTTGCTGATACACCCTTAGACTTACACAACTGTGATATAAAGCTAGGGAACCGGAGCTTGCCTTTATTCCAACTAGCACAAGCTCCTATCCCCTTGAACATCAACTTGGCAGCATCCACAAGTTTGCCAACTAACAAACACCATAATAAAACAGCCTTGTCTCTAGTTACTATGTGCACATGTGTGGTGGGCAGCAATCGAGCTCTAAGAAAATGGTACCAGATTTGTGTTTTTTCATTCAAAAAATGTTTTTGCAAAGTGTAATTTTTATCGTGTATGTCCCATTGAGCACCAGAAACAGCTATGACACCTAACACTTCCAACATGATGTCCTGATCATTTTTCTTTTAATACTTTTCAAATTCATCCTTAGGGTTCTTGGGTAGGGAAAAGAATTCCCGAATAGCTTTAGGACCAAAGAAGACATTAACACCCCTACAAATCACTTCAGTTTGACTCTTGTCTACAATTTTAGAATAAAACTCCCTCACCACATTGATATTTGCAACCACTTGAGGGTGGAGGTAGAATTTCTCCCAATGTTGGGTTTGGACTACCTCATAGACATAATCAAGATATGAGGTGTGTTCCTCAAATCCTTTATCAGGGGTGAGATCTCTTGCTATCATGATTTTTTCATACCTCTCTATAGATTTTTCAGAGGTAAACGAGGAGAGGGAATAGCTCTCAAGGTTAGGGGTGAGTTTTGGACCATGTGGTCCTCCACTATGCAGAATACCTTTCCTAACCATGATGAATGACACTAAAGACACACTTTTTTTTTTAAAGACAAAGAGTAACAACAACAGATTGAACAGACTAAAAACTAAAAACAACAAATGAAAAAAATAGCTTCAGATTGACACTTTGGTTTCTCCCCTAAACTTAAGCCTGATCTTCTGCCAGAAGTCAGCAAAGATTGCACTAACACCTGTAACAAGAGAAATAAAAGTGTCAGTGTCAGATGATAATTTTTTATTTTTTTTAACAAACTGAACTTAAAATAAAAAATTATGATTATTAACAAAGTCAGAACAGCAAATAACATCATAAACAAAACATGCTTAATTTAAAGCCTTAAGCTAATCTTTGGCCATTCACAATGAATTTTCTCCCATCCTTTTCACTAGTGATTTCCACAGCACCATGAAGATGTACCTTAGTAACTTTGAAAGGACATGACCATCTAGATTTCAATTTTACAGGTAAATTTTTTAATCTAGAGTTAAAAAGTAAAACCTGCTCTCCCACTTCAAATTTCCTCTCTAAATTTGCCTATCATGCTACCTTTTAATTTTTTCTTTATACAACTTGGCATTCTCATAAGCATTAAGTTTGAATCATCCAACTCATTGAGTTGAAGAAGCCCGTTTTCTCCTGAAGCAGTGGCGTCTAAATTAAGCTGTGTGGTAGCCCAATAAAGCCTTATAGTCAAGCTCTAAAGGAAGATGGCAATTTTTCCAAAAATCAGCTTGTATGTTGTATGGAGAGAGAGCATCCTAAGGGTGTTCCATATGCTGTCCTATAGGCCCACAGAGAATCATCTAGCTTAAGGGACCAGTTCTTCTTTGAAGGATTCACAACTTTCTCTAAGATCCTTTTTACTTCTCTATTTGTAACTTCTACCTGCCCACTGGTTTGTGGGTGGTAAGCAGTAGAAACTTTGTGCTTAACTCCATATTTAGCTAAATGAGCTTCAAAGTGCCTACTAGCAAAATGCTTACCTCCGTCACTTATAATGGCTCTTAGGGTTCCAAATCTTGTAAAAATATTCTTTTTCAAGAATTTAATTACCACCTTTGAATCATTTGTGGGTAAGGCAGCAGCCTCCACCCATTTGGAAACATAATCTACATCAACCAATATGTATTGGTTCCCAAAGGAGGGTGGAAATGGGCCCATAAAGTCTATGCCCCATACATCAAAGAGTTCTATTTCCAAAATTGGTTTCAAAGGCATTTCTTGCCTTCTAGACATATTACCAGTCCTTTGACACCTATCACACTTATGGACATAAACATTGGCATCCGTGAACAAAGTAGGTCAATAAAAACCAGATTGCAGCACCTTCGCTGTTGTCCTCATACCACCAAAATGACCACCATATGGTGAGTTATGACACTGCTTTAAAATTTCATATTTTTTTCCTCTAACACACATCTCCTAATGATTTGGTCCACACATTTTTTAAACATGTAAGACACATCCCACAAGTAAAATCTACTGTCATGCATCAATTTTTTTCTTTGTTGGTAACTTAAATCCTTGGGTAGCTCCCCACTAACTAAATAGTTGGCTATGTCAGCATACCATGGGGTTGTGTTAATGGCAACCAAAAATTATTACTTATCAGGAAAAGTTTCTCTAATGGCTTGCTCAACTACCCTTTCACCTTGCTGCCCTTCATTCAGCCTAGACAAGTGATCAGCCACTTGATTTTCGGATCATTTCCTATCTTTGATCTCCATATCAAATTCTTGTAGGAGAAGGACCCACATAATAAGCCTAGGTTTTGAATCTTTCTTTTCCACCAGATATTTTATGGCTGAATGGTCAGTATACACAATGACCTTGGTGCCTACCAAATATGATCTAAATTTATCAAAGGCAAACACCACAGCCAACAGTTCCATTTCAGTCACTGTGTAGTTTAGTTGGGCTCCATTTAAAGTCCTACTAGCATAGTAAATAGAGTGAAAAACTCTACTTTTCCTTTGTCCTAAAACAGCCCCCACTGCCCAATCACTTGCATCACACATTAACTCAAAGGGCAATGACCAGTCAAGGGCTATTATAATGGGAGCAGAAATCAACTTCTGTTTTAGCTCCTCAAAGGCTTTAAGACAAGCCTCATCAAACTGAAATTAGGTGTTGGTTTCAAGCAAATGACTAAGAGGTTTAGAAATTTTTTTGATGAACCTCTTATAAAAACCTGCATGCCCAAGGAAGGATCTAATTCCCTTTATGTTAACAGGGGGTGGCAGTTTCTCAATCTGATCTATCTTGGCCTTATCAACCTCTAAATCAGCCTTAGAGATCCTATGTCCTAACACAATGCATTCTCTCACCATAAAGTGACACTTCTCCCAATTAAGGACCAGATTTGTCTCCTCACCTCTTTCTAGCACTCTTCCCAAATTTTCTAAGCACTCTTTATAAGAGTCTCCAAAAACACTGAAGTCATCCATGAAGACTTCCACAAATTTTTCTATCATATCAGTAAAATTGGCCATCATGCACCTTTGGAAGGTGGCTGGTGCATTGCATAGCCCAAAGGGCATTCTCCTAAAGGCAAAAATGCCATTGGGACAAGCTAAAGTAGTCTTTGGTTGGTCTTCAGGGGCTAAGGCTATTTCATTATAACCTGAATAGCCATCTAGAAAACAGTAAAACTCCATACCAGCCAATTTGTCCAACATCTGGTCTATAAAAGGTAAGGGAAAATGGTCCTTCCTAGTGGCTTTTTTGAGTTTTCTGTAATCCATACAGATCCTCTAACCCGTGACTGTCTTAGTGGGTATCAATTCTTTCTTCTCATTTTCCACAACAGTGATCCCACCCTTTTTAAGGACACACTGCACTGGGCTGACCTAATTACTGTCAGAAACAGGGTATATTACCCCAGCATCTAGCCACTTAATTATTTCATTTTTGACTACCTCCTTCATAATTGGGTTAGTCTCCTTTGCTGCTCCCTAGAGCTGCTGTTTGGGTCTGTCAAAAGGATTTTGTGCATGCAATAATAGGGGATAATACCTTTTATATCTGCCAAAGACCAACCTATAGCCCTCTTAAAAAATTTTTAGAACAGTCAGCAACGGTTCTTAGGTTATAATGTATCAAACTCTTCCTGAACCTTCTCTGATCTGGTTCTCATCTCAACTTTTCCCCCTTTATGATGGAGCAACTTTTATGAAGTTCATGTTTTAAAATCATCCACTTTGATTATGTACTAACAAAACCCTTTGTTTGTTCTAGTTTATATTTCATTTACCAGTTTGGAAAATCATCCTAAGTTTTAACTATTTTGAGAAACCATTCTCAATAGATTTTTTATTTAGGAAATTTTTGTCTTTTGCTTCTGAGATTAGATTCAAGAGCAATTATTATCAATGGATTTCTTTATGTTTCTGTAGTAATTCATTTTCATGCTTCAATTTTGGGTTGGGTAAATCTTATAGCAAGTGATGAACTCCTATGAAATGTTTATTGGAGTTATTCTGCCGTATCATTTTTCTAACTTCTGATCTTGATTTGCTCAATTGAACCAGCTGGGTGTAATGACGGAAGTTGTGTTATTTGGGATTTTGAAACCAGGGGCATTGCTAAAGTGCTTTGCGAAGATGGAAGTTCTTCTCCAATTTGTATCTGCTGCTGATAAGTCGTTAACATTGTGGGATGTTATGAGTGGTAAGAAGATAACACGAGTAGTTTTGCAACAAAACCCTCTACAAACTCGTCTTCACCCAGGTTCCTCTACCCCATTTCTCTACCTAGCATGTCCTCTATCATGTGCTCCAATGATTGTTGACCTGAATATGGGAAACACAACTTTGGCTAAAGTTTCTGTCTTAGAGACATGCGATGTACCAACGCCTCCTTCACGAAATAAGTGTTCAGATGGAAATACCTCCATCACACCAACTGCTTCTTGTTTTAATAAGTATGGGAATTTGGTTTGCGAGGGAAACTCAAAAGGGGAAATTCTTGTCATTGATTATAAAGATGGCAAAGTGCATGCCTTTGTCATAAAGAACATTGGGTTCGGCAGAAATAGGCAGTATCTGCTCACAAATTCAAATGATCAAATAATAAGGATCTATGAAAACCTTCTGCCTCTAAAAGATGAAGTTAGAGCCCTTGATGAATTTGGTGAGAGCCTCAATGATCTAAACAATATTGAGAAGTTGAAGGCTGTTGGATCAAAATGTTTAACTTTATTCCGGGAATTTCAAGATTCCATTACGAAGGTGCATTGGAAAGTGCCTTGTTTCAGCGGTAACGGTGATTGGGTAGTTGGTGGTTCTGCTAGCAAAGGAGAGCACAAGATTTACGTATGGGACAGAGCTGGACATCTTGTCAAAATCCTTGAAGGACCTAAGGAAGCTCTTATAGATTTAGTGTGGCATCCTGTTCATCCTATCGTTGTATCTGTTTCCCTGAATGGCTTAGTTTATATATGAGCAAAAGATTATACTGAGAACTAGAGTGCATTTGCTCTTGATTTCAAAGAGCTAGAGGAAAATGGGGAGTATGTAGAACACGAAGATGAATTTGATCTGTTTCCCGAGACTGAGAAGGTAAAATGGTATTAGATTGGTCATCACGTCCTACTTTCTTATCGTTTGTCCTTTTCTGACGTCATATGCTTGCAGGTGAAAGGATCTGATGTTAATGAAGATGAGGAAGTTGATATTGTATATTTGGAGAAAGATGTTGCTTTCAGTGATTCTGATATGTCTCACAAAGAGTTATGTTTCTTGCTGGCAACTCTTCGAACGCCCGCTTACAGTCCTCTCCCCATCCAAACTCCACCTCCTTTTTTAGGAGCTTGAAAAGAGGAAAAGCTTTTTCTGCCGATTTGGGCAAGAACCTAGTCAAGGCCGCAAGACGACCTGTGAGTTGTTGAAATTCTTTCTTGCTTTCCGGCTGCTTCATTTCGAGCATAACCTTACATTTGTCGGGGTTTACTTCAATTCCCCTGTTAGTGAGCATGAAGCCCAAATTTTTTCCCGTTGGCACCCCGAAAGCGCATTTGGCCGGATTCAATTTGATCTTTCGAGCTCTCAATTGCTCGAATGTTTATTTTAGGTCGGCAACATGTTTGTCAATGTGTGCCGACTTGACGATCATGTCGTCAATATAAACCTCTAGGTTCCTTCCAATTTGCTGGTGAAAAACGCGGTTCATCATTCTTTGATACGTTGCCCCGGCATTTTTGAGGCCGAAGGGTATAACGTTGTAGCAGAAATTACCTTTTTCCGTGAGGAAGGCGATTTTTTCATGGTCATCAGGGTGCAATGGGATTTGATTATATCCTGAATATGCATCCATGAAAGATAGGAGTTGGAAACCTTAAGAATTATCCACGAGCTGGTCAATGTTCGGCATCAGGTATGTGTCTTTAGGGCAGACCTTATTGAGATCAATGTAATCAACACAGATTCTCCACTTGGTTTTTTCACCATTACTATGTTGGATAGCCAAGTGGTATATTGTATTTCCTTAATAAAACCGGCCTCTAACAACTCGTCTACGTGTTCATTTAGGGCCTGACGTCGGTCAGAGCCTATCTTCCTCTTCTTCTGGGATACCGGCTTTGATCCGGGGTACATAGATAGATTATGGCATCAGAAAATTGGATCTATTCCTGGTATATCCGTGGCTTTCCACGCGAACACATCCAAGTTCTTATTTAAAAAGGAAACCAACTCTTCTTTGTTTCGGCCCCAAAGGCCTTTCCGACCTTGGTGTGTCCTCTTCCCTCGTCACCAATGTTGACATCTTCAAGCTCCCCTTGGGGTTCTGGACGAGGTGACCGGAGCTCCTCCCTCATGTCAAATTCGATCACATTTACCTCGTTCCCACACGGGTATAGTGACTGGTCTTTGGTTGATGCTTTCCCCCTCCATTTTTGATCCGGGGGGCGAGATGATGGACCCTTTTGATTGACTCGTAAGGTCTCATAGTAGCATTCCCTGGATTCCTTCTGATCTCCCCTTATAGTGACGACTTCATTGTTTGGCCCCGGCATCTTCAGCGCTTGATGCTTGGTGGAGATCAGCATGTCCCAGTCATGAATAGTAGGTCGACCAATGATCACGTTGTAGGACGAAATGGTGTCCACTACAACGAACCGGACCCTTCCGGCTCTAAAAGAGTCCTTTGTACCTAATCTCAGTTTCAGATCAATATACCCTTTTGGAGGGGATGACTCGCCGTTGAACCCGACTAGCTCGGTGACGCATGGTTTTAAGTCTTTTTTGTCCAGGTTCATCCTTTGGAAAGCGTCCCAAAGGAGTATGTCTGCCAAGCTCCCGTGATCAATGAAGATTCTCTTGACCCTGCAGTTCATTATCACTCATGTAATAACCAAACCGTCAGTGTGTCCGGGCACAAACGTTTCTAGCTCTTATTGAGTGAAGAAGAATCTTGGGGGAGCAAGATTATTGTGTTTCCCTTTGAAAGTCGGCCTATCTCTTACCGACATGACCTCCTTCAGGTACTTCCTTCTGGCATTTGCCGTGTCTCCTCCTCCACCCATAGCGCCGCTTATAACATTACATTCAAACTCGGCTTCTTGAAATTCCTCGTCTTTATCATCGACCTTTCTGCCCTTTGAAGGGTGGTCTTGCTCTAGGTCTCTTCTATCCTCTCTTTTTGGGCTGTGGCTTCGGCTCCGGTTTCTTTGCCTTCGCTTGTCGTTCTTTTTACCTTGAGTTCGGATAATGTATTGTTTCGGCTTCCCCTCTCTGACATGCTTCTCAATAGCATCTCGGAGGTCCCAACAATCATCCGTGATATAACCATTTTGGTCATGGAATGCACAGTATTTGCTCCTGTCTAATCCGCTCTTGGGCTTTAGGGGTCGGGGTCTTGCGACGTTGCGCATCTCTGTTTGACACACCTCCTTCCAAATCCAGGATCTGGGCACATTTAGGGGCGTGTAATTGTCGTATTTCTGTCTGGGAGATCGGTCAACCGACCCCTTGTCTCGATTGTCGCTCCCCTTCTTCGACCCCCGCTGATCTCGGTCCTTGTTTTTCTTACCCGGACTTCGGCGGTTAGGGCTCCGGCCCCGGGACTCCCCATAAACCTTCTGCATGTCTTCAACATCAATGTATTTATTTGACCTACATCGGAACTCCTCCAGGTCGTTGACCGGGTTCTTGTAGATTGACCTCGCAAGGGGGGAATCACCGTCTAGTCCTGAGATGATCAGATGCAGGTGCACTGGTTCAGTTAAATTTTGAACCTTGAGGGCGGCGTCTTTGAACTGTCAAGGTATTTCCTCAATGATTCGTTCTCCTTTTGTCGGATTCCGCCCAAGGCATAGGCCGGCATCAGATGCGCCTTACTTGTTGCAAAATTCAGACGAAAGGTCCGAGCTAAGTCCTCGAACGAGTCTATCGAGTTTCCGAGGAGCCTGGTTATCCAAGCCATTGCTTGACCCGTTAATGTCGTCGCGAAGATTCTGGCCTTAATAGGTCCAGTTATCCCGTTGAACAACTTCTCAGTCTTAAAAGCCTCTAGGTGGGCATCCGGGTCCTGACTTCCATAGTATGGTGGTATCCTTGCACTTTTGAATCTATGCGGAATCGCTAGGTTCATGAGTCTTTCAGTGAATGAGCTATCATTGGCCTCCTCGTCATGGAGGTAATTATCTTCGTGATTGTTTGCCTGGCCTCCGCCCTCTTGATGATTTCCCTGATGAAGGTTCTGCACGTTCTCGGCTGTCGCGACCGCGTTCTGTTGCTGTGGCCCGCCGGTTTCGGCTTGGCTGGCCCCTCCAGCTCGGCCTTCAATGTTCTGGCCTCTTATCTCAGCCTGCATTTCCTCCATCCTTTGGACGTTTGACCTTTCCTGAGCGAGAAATCTATTTTCCATCTCTTGCATCCTTTGAAGGATCGCATTCATGGCTCTGTTGGTCAAGTCTTCTGATTGATTGTTTTGTGGGCGTGCTGCCGCTACCGCTGCGTTGGATTGGGTTTGTGAGAGCGGTGCCTGTGTGCCGACCTCCCCGACCTGTACATCCACAAGCACGGGAGATGCTGTTGACTGGAGCTGTCCCAGCGCAGAGTGATGTGGTGGTGGTGGTGGGGCAGAGCCGGACGTCGAACAGGTGTTCGTCATCGTGGTATGGGAGTCGAATTTTATCGTTCCCCACAGACGGCGCCAATGTTCAGTCCTAGAAAGACCGTATTGCTATACCGTATGGTATGCATTCAGAGATAGTGTATAGTCAGATGTATACTTGGCTAATAGCCAATGTCCCAATCACTGCGCACAAACAATAAGCTTCTAGCCAAGGCGTGGGTGTGTGCACAGTGTGGGCAATATTCGTAAATAGGTTGAAAAGTGTGTACCTGGGATCTTTTGCCTCTTATTTATAGTGGTTACCTTTAGGGTTTCTGTAGACTTCCCAATTGTGGTAGGACTCAGCTTCCTTTCTGTTGAGATAAGGATTCTATCCTTGCTATTTGATATTGTTAAGATAGTTGTGTATCTATCTTTTAGCATATTGTTGAGTGTGTAGTTAGGATATTATACATATCCGTAACAACATGCTTAAAAGTTATGTTAAATCTATTTTTTTTTTTTTGGCTAAAAATTCATTAAAGAAAAAAACTAATAGTAAATTTATTTTAATGGGTTTGGTTTGATCACCCAATCAAAACCAAACAAATCTGATCTCAACATTAAGAAAAACACAAATTAATTGGTTCGGTAAGGTTGATTTTTTTTTTTCTTTTTAAAAGTAAAAATATAAGAGTAACACTTAATACAATCGATCTTCATTCCGCAATCCATAAGCCTTTTGTGTCAAAATTTGCGCTTTGCCCTTTTTCCTTGTCAAAAGAATCAAAGGTTAAACTACAAACTCCTTAAAATGTTCCTATTTTGCATGCAATTGTCATATATATGGAGTATTTATAAGGATTGGTGGGAAGCAAAAAAAGCAAAAAATCAGCCATTGGCCTTGAGTTCATTAAGAGGGGGTTCTAAACACATTTATTTAAGTCACAAATTTTTTGGAAACTACATAATTGTGACCTTGAATACTAAAAATATTAATTTGTAAGCTTTGTTCTTCAAAACAGCCCAGTCGAATTTCAATTAAACCTTGGGGCTAAAATTAAGTTATTTCATACTAGGTCAAAAAAATTAAAATATTATAATTTAAATAAAAAACATGAAATTATAACAATTTACTACAATTTCGTATTTTTTTATTTAAATTGCAATATTTTAATTTTTTTTTTTACCTTTCATACTACCTTCTCAAATCCATTTTCATACTTAAATGTCGTTTAATTAACTATTCAAGATGGATATAACTAAAAAATCATCAGTATCTTACTTTCATTTTAGTTTTTCATACTAAAAGTCTACAATTTCTAAAACAATATTTTTTAATATCTTCACTGATTTTTTTTATTATTCGACTAATCTTGCTCTATTGGGACGTCTGCGGGGGCAGCTCTAACTCAAATATTAGATACTTGTTGAATGAATAAAATTTAATATTATATAACAGAATTTAATGTCTCTCTTATTGTATAAAATTATATCTACACATAAAAATGTGTGAGATCCAATAAGAAACGTCTCTGTGTACGTCAAATCCCCTAATAAACTACTTATTCTAAGTTAAAATTACACGAATTAAAATAAATTAAAATTCTTAAATAATAAATAATTTCAAATAAAAACTCTAAATATGTAACAGCTCCGTGTACGTTACTGCAACACTCTCATGCACACTCATTTTGTTCCAATGTTAATAGCCACATACACCAACGGTCCTTCTGCAAGCGTGGTCCATTTGTCCCACCCTGTCTCTTGGCTTATCTTGTCCTTCAAACTGGTTGCAGATACACATGTTTTCACCTTGCATTAAATGGGTTGTACTCAATTCATCAATTATATATGATAAGGAGAAAATCCGGTGCACAAGCTCCTTCATTCATGAGGTAAGTGCGGTGCACAAGGAAGCTTCATTTATGAGGTAAGGGTGGGAGCTGATTCTATATAATTTTATATTTGCATTCACTTGAACATAGAATAATATGTTGTGTATTAAATTAATACAAAAAGTTACAATATATAGAGACCCTAAGGGGGTTAAGTGAGAAGCTCATGTGTAATCCAAATCCTAAATAGGAAAAGAATATTTACATATAGGAAAATAATCTATACAAATCTAAACATATTATATTTCCTATTCTAACACATTCTTTCAAAGAGACTGTTTTATACCTGTTTTTATTTCACACGAAACATCTTAGTTCTGCTACAAGCTCGCCCTCAATCAATTATATACGCTAGTAGTTGCAAAATAATAAATGGGAAAACATTTTCTCATGTTGCATGAGAATTCAACTCTCATGTTAATGATCCTTCGACTTGCGTGCAGAACTTTTTTTTCTTTTCTTTTTTTAATAAATATGAGGCCCACAACTAATTGAGTCACAACATGAGAATTGAATTCTCATGCAAAATGAGAAAATCAAATCCCATAATAAATATACACTGATTTTTAGCTGGGTTGTTTAATGCTATTTTTATTTTTTTGTAGCTAGTTACTTCAAGATAAAACAAGTTTTATGGTGATTGAAGGGTCTAAGGATATGAAGAGCAGTTGTAGTTCTTCAATTATTAGGCATCATTCTATGAATTCATCAAGTTTTATAGCACATCAAATGGATCATGATGCTGAGAGTGAACATGATTTGGAAGCAGGAGCCATAAGTGATCGAGCTCTTCATAGCATTAGATTGTCTTTTGACCACGTTTCAGAAGATGGGGTGGTTGTTTCAAATCCAGGGGTTCACAAATTGCAACCTTATCAAGATGGGGCATCCAATTCTTTCTCTTCTATTAAGCCATTAACACCTGAACTGATGACCCCTCTTTTAAGTAATGAAAGAGAGGATTCTGAAGACATAAAACAGGTAAATTCTTGGTTTTTAAGAACCAGGGTATTTCTTGGTTTTTATTGTGTTAATCATATGATGAAAAATTTAAAACATTCTAGTTTCATTATGATAAATCATGCAGTAGTGCTTGTTGTCTCTACTTTCAGGAACCTGAAAAAGAATTACCAAAGTTACTGCATTCCGCTTTATGTCTGGTTCATTTGGCTGTTTTTGGTATTCTTGGGGTAATATGCTAACCTCTGAACTTCAATTTTCAGACAGAGATATGTTAGCACTTATTTTTTAGGTGAAGTGATAATGTTTTTTTATGATATTTTGGACTGAAAACTTCTAGCCTAACTGCAACCCTGTCATAGATTGTTGAGATATATAGTCCCACGTTGGTTGGATGAACAACTAATGTGGAGTTTATAAGGCCTTGAGCACTCCCACCCTTTGAGCTAGCTTTTGGGATGGTGTATCCCAATGTTCTTTACATGGTATCAGAGCCTCGCCGTCCCCCACTTTCTATTGTGGAATTTCTTAGTACAGATAGGCTTGGCCTGTTGCATTATCCACTTTTTAAGCCCAATGGGCTCTTGTGTGAGGGGGCGTGTTGAGATATATAGTCCTACATTGGTTGGATGAACAACTAATGTGGAGTTTATGAGGCTTTGAGCACTCCCACCCTTTGAACTAGCTTTTGGGTGGTGTATCCCAAAGATGCTGTTGTGCCAAATTCTTACAAATCTTAAGAACTTCCTAAGGATGGAGCAAGGTAGAACGAGGAAAGGAAATGAAGAAATGTGAAAAAAAGATTGCATTTGGAAATTGCATATGCATGTTGATTCTTAACATCACTATATGCCATAATCTTACTTATTGTATATTCTTAATCATCCTACTCGAGCATCTACATATTGTTTAGACTTTTTGTCTAATTCAATCTTCATACAAATACTTATTGTCTCATTTCTGAGCTGCTTGTTGGAGATCATAATAATACTAGAGTTTGAAGCAGAAAATCTTTACGCTCTTGAAAGTTTTGATGTGTTCTAGAGAAACAATAATCTATGAGGTATGAGTAACTTAGAGTGCAATACAACCTCTGTGTCAATCTGTTATAGAAATTTAATTTTCCAAAATTGATTTTTCTTGAGGCCTTGCATCCCTTTGTCACATAATAGCAAAAGATAGACTATTCAGAACGTAGTTTACCGATATAGTTCTGTGCTGTCTCCATAGATTTATTTATCCTTTAATGATCTACAAGTTAGTGCTGTTCACTTGAAATCTTTTTCTGCATAAACCACGGGGGCATTTAGGAGATTCCATTCCCGGACGATATTATGTTGAATAAAGTATAAACAACATCTATCTGGAAGAGTATCTTTAGTATTGTGTAACGCCTGACAACTTGTAAGGATCAACGACTATCCCCACACACTAACACGAGACTTTTCAGCGTGCTTTGTCCTAACTCGCACACTTCCCGGGAAAACTTCCCAGGAGGTCACTCATCCCTGAATTGCTCCAAGTCAAGCACGCTTAACTGTGGAGTTTTTCCGATCCGAGCTACCGAAAAGTAGATGCATCTTGTTAGTATAGGCAATACCAATTAATTCTTATAAGCTATTCCAAACTGTGCAGTCTCACATCTGTACAGTCTTTGGAATCCCTCTTTTTCGGGTGTCGATTCGATTCATCCATCCATGTAACCCCCACGCTGGAAGCTTGTCGGGAGCCGCTCCTTGTTCTTGAGGCCTTGCATCCCTTTGTCTGCATAATAGCAAAAGATAGACTATTCAGAACGTAGTTTACCGATATAGTTCTGTGCTGTCTCCATAGATTTATTTATCCTTTAATGATCTACAAGTTAGTGTTGTTCACTTGAAATCTTTTTCTGTATAAACCACGGGGGCATTTAGGAGATTCCATTCCCGGACGATATTATGTTGAATAAAGTATAAACAACATCTATCTGGAAGAGTATCTTTAGTATTGTGTAACGCCTGGCAACTTGTAAGGATCAACGACTATCCCCACACACTAACACGAGACTTTTCAGCGTGCTTTGTCCTCACTCGCACACTTCCCGGGAAAACTTCCCAGGAGGTCACCCATCCCAGAATTGCTCCAAGTCAAGCACGCTTAACTGTGGAGTTCTTCCGATCCGAGCTACCGAAAAGTAGACGCATCTTGTTAGTATAGGCAGTACCAATTAATTCTTATACCGTACTGGAAGAAAGTCCCTGCTCTGATACCACTTGTAACGCCTAGCAACTTGCAAGGATCAACGACTATCCCCACACACTAACACGAGACTTTTCAGCATGCTTTGTCCTCACTCGTACACTTCCCGGGAAAACTTCCCAGGAGGTCACCCATCCCTGAATTGCTCCAAGTCAAGTACGCTTAACTGTGGAGTTCTTCCGATCCTGGCTACCGAAAAGTAAATGCATCTTGTTAGTATAGGTAGTACCAATTAATTCTTATAAGCTATTCCAAACTATGCAGTCTCACATCTGTACAGTCTTTGGAATCCATCTCTTTCGGGTGTCGATTCGATTAATCCATGCATGTAAACCCCACGCTGGAAGCCTGTCAGGAGCCTCTCCTTGTCCGTGCCTCTTTGCACCGGCGATCACTCCCCACCCTCGTCACTGCTCGGGATGTTACATGCCCACCAGCTTCCACTTGGTTCGTCCTCGAACCACACCGTACTGGAAGAGAGGCCCTGCTCTGATACCACTTGTAACGCCTGGAAACTTGCAAGGATCAACGACTATCCCACACACTAACACGAGACTTTTCAGCGTGCTTTGTCCTCACTCGCACACTTCCCGGGAAAACTTCCCAGGAGGTCACCCATCCCAGAATTGCTCCAAGTCAAGCACACTTAACTGTGGAGTTCTTCCGATCCGGGCTACCGAAAAGTAGATGCATCTTGTTAGTATAGGTAGTACCAATTAATTCTTATAAGCTATTCCAAACTGTGCAGTCTCACATCTGTACAGTCTTTGGAATCTCTCTCTTTCGGGTGTCGATTCGATTTATCAATGCATGTAACCCCCATGCTGGAAGCCTGCCAGGAGCTGCTCCTTGTCCGTGCCTTTTTGCACCGGCGATCACTCCCCGCCCTCGTCAGTGCTCGGGATGTTACATGCCCACCAGCTTCCGCTTGGTTCGTCCTCGAACCACACCGTACTAGAAGAGAGGCCCTGCTCTGATACCACTTGTAACGCCTGGCAACTTGCAAGGATCAACAACTATCCCCACACACTAACACGAGACTTTTCAGCGTGCTTTGTCCTCACTCACACACTTCCCGGGAAAACTTCCCAGGAGGTCACCCATCCCTGAATTGCTCCAAGTCAAGCACGCTTAACAGTGGAGTTCTTCCGATCCGGGCTACTGAAAAATAAATGCATCTTGTTAGTATAGGTAGTACTAATTAATTCTTATAAGCTATTCCAAATTGTGCAGTCTGACATCTGTACAGTCTTTGGAATCCCTCTCTTTCGGGTGTCGATTCGATTCATCCATGCATGTAACCCCCACGCTGGAAGCCTGTCAGGAGTCGCTCCTTGTTCGTGCCTCTTTGCACCGGCGATCACTCCCCACTCTCGTCAGTGCTCGGGATGTTACATATTGCAATATAAATCCATTGTAAGTGGAAACCTTAAAGGTAGAGTCAATAAGAATAGATTGAACTGAGACATGTTTGATGCATTATTATAAATTTTTCAACAGTGGTATATTTTGATACCTGGATCATGCATTACTATTTGTGTAACGCCCGACCGCTTCAAGAATCAATGACTATCTCCACATACTAACATGGGACTTTTCAGTGTGTTTTTTCCTCACTCGCACACTTCTTGGAAAAACTTCACAGGAGGCCACCCATCCCAGAATTACTCCAAGTCAAGCAGATGCATCTTGTTAGTATAGGTAGTACCAATTAATTCTTATGAGCTATCCCAAACTGTGCAGTCTCATACCTACACAGTCTTTGGAATCCCTCTCTTTCGGGAGTCGATTCGATTCATTCTTGCATGTAAACCCCCGCTGGAAGTCTGTCAAGAGCCGCTCTTTGTTCATGCCCTTTCGCATCGGCGATCACTCTCCGCCCTTGTCAGCACTCGGGATGTTACATGCCTATCAGCTTCTGCCTGGTTCATCCTCGAACCACACCGTACTGGGAGAGAGGCCTTGCTCCGGCCTACCGAAAAGCAGATGTATCTTGTTAGTATATGTAATACCAATTAATTTTTATAAGCTATCCCAAACTGTGCAGTCTCATACCTGCACAGTCTTTGGAATCCCTCTCTTTCGGGTGTCGATTCGATTCATTCAAGCATGTAACTCCCTTTGGAAGCCTATCAGGAGCCGCTCTTTTTCCATGCTCTTTCGCACCGGCGATCACTCCCCGCCCTCATCAGCGCTCGGGATGTTATAATTTGGCATATTTTCTTGATTTCAACCTTTGGAATCTTCTCAAAACTGTTAAGAACACAGTTTCAATTATTCAACTATAATGCGGAAGAAGAACGAAATTAATTATACGACTTCTTTATCACTTGATGGAATGTTTCTTAACAAGGAAAAAGAGACTTTCCCATAATGATCATTAGCAAAAATTTCTTAACAAACAATTATTCACATAAAAATCTAAGACATACGTGAATTTATCATGAATTGCGTTTGGAATTTGCAAATCACAAGAAAACTTTGGAGACTTCAAATAAATTTAAAATTGAAACTGAGGTTGGTATTCATGACCATAATGTAGAATCCACTGCCTACATCACTTATAAGTGAGATTGGAGATGTCACCATGAATATCATTTCTCAATAGGAGGCCGGCATAAATCGCAGTTAGCTAGAAAGTTCATAGAAATATTATCAGTAGCATGAAACAATTTAGGGTTTTATATTTCTCATGTTAAATGAGAATTGAGATCTCATGTTATAGAGATAAAAAGCAAGTGAGACCCATGTGTTAGAAAAAATTAGATGTAGGACCCATATCAGCACGGAAATCGAAGGGTGTGTAGGAAAGTTTGAGTTCTCATGTTAAATGAGAAATATAAAACCCAACAATTTAAGGCTTTTGGAGACAAGATGGTGGCAGGAGAAAAACCTTTAACTAAGAGAGAAACGACATTAATAGTGGCACAATGGAAATAAAGAGAGACGTTCATGGCAAGCCAAGGGTAAGATTGTTCTTTGTAACTAGACAGCCACAGAGTATGGGAAATATCTTCTTTGCAAAAATACAAGAATAAAATTGCTTACAATCGGCCCTCACCCCTATGCTATCTTTTCTTTCCATAAAATTGGGAACTCCACTTTTAGCTCCATAGCTTTTTTCTGCCTTCATTATAGCCCGTCTCTCCTGCAAGCTTTTCTTCTGTCACCGTCTCTCTTTATTTCCATTGTGCCACTATTAATGTCGTTTCTCTCTTAGTTAAAGGTTTTTCTCCTGCCACCATCTTGTCTCCAAAAGCCTTAAATTGTTGGGTTTTATATTTCTCATTTAACATGAGAACTCAAACTTTCCTACACACTCTTCGATTTTCGTGCTGATATGGGTCTTACATCTAATTTTTTCTAACACATGGGTCTCACATGTTTTTTATCTCTATAACATGAGATTTCAATTCTCATTTAACATGAGAAATATAAAACCCTAAATGAGTTTTATATTTCTCATGCAACATGAGAATTGAATTCTCATGTTGTAGAGACAAAAAGCATGTGGAACTCGTATGTTGGGAACTCGGTTCCCTCAAATTCGGCTAGGAAGCCTTTTGTACGGAAGTCAGTCAACCAGGTCCGGATCTCGGCAGTACCACGGCCTGAATATCACCAGGTCGGGACTGAGCAGCGGAAAAATCAAAAATAGATAGGAGAGAGAAGAAGAACACAACCAGATTTAACGTGGAAAACCTTCTCCAATGAAGAAGTAAAAACCACGGGACCTAGTCCAGATCAAAAATCCACTATGAGAATAATGGTTACAATAATCAAATACACCAATGTGGTGGTTAACTCAACCTCTCCAACAATGGTGATAATCAAATTACCCTAGAGATGTTTCTCTCAAACTCTCCCTAGAGATCTCTCAAATGCAAAGCATGAAGCTTTTGCTCAAACAATCAAATATTTTCTCTCAAATTTTTCTCAACTCAATCTTCTCATATTCCTAGCCTCTACCCCAACAATGGGTATTGATAAGGGGTGGAAATTAGGGTTAGGGTTAGGGGTATTTTAGGAAAACCCCTCAAATGGGCTTGGGCTTAGCATTGGAGGAGGAAGCCCAACAAATCTCCCCCTCCGACTTCAATGCGTCGGCTTCAGCATCAACCCGGATCAGCAGTCTTCAAATTTTCTTGCTGGAACCGGCTTCGTCATCATATCGGACCAATTTTGGTTAGTATGCACCTTGACGAGTTCGAGCTCTCCACCTTCCACCACATCCTGGATCCAGTGATATCTCACATCAATGTGCTTAGTGCGGGAGTGATAGGTCGAATTCTTCGCAAGATGGATTGCGCTTTGATTGTCACAACCCAGCTCGTACTTGTCTTGTTCATGGCCGAGTTCCATGAGGAACTTCTTCATCCACAACATCTCTTTGCTTGCCTCAGTCGCGGCAATGTACTCAGCCTCAGTTGTCGATAGTGCATCACATTTCTGAAGTCTTGACTGCCAAGAGACAGCTCCTCCGGCAAATCTCATCATGTAACCTGTAGTCGACTTCCACGAGTCGAAATCTCCCCCTAAATCAGAATCCGAGTAGCCTTGCAACTCGGCTTTGCCTTCTCCAAAACGGAGACATAAATCAATGGTACCTCGGAGGTACTTGAAGATCCACTTCACTGCTTCCCATTGCTCTTTGCCGAGGTTTGACAAATATCGGCTTACCATTCCAACAGCATATGCCAAGTCGGGTCTGGTGCAAACCATTGCATACATCAAGCTTCTGACGGCAGATTGGTACGGGACCTTCATCATCTCATCTTTGTCTTCATCAGATCTCGGACATTGCTTCTGGTTCAGCTTTATGTGTCCGGCTAGGGGGGTGCTCACTGTTTTGGCTTTGTCCATGCTGAATCTCTTCAATATCTTCTCAATACACTTTTCTTGACTCAGCCACAGTAGCTTCTTTTGTCTATCTCGGATAATCTTGATTCCGAGTATCTGCTTTGCAGGGCCGAGGTCCTTCATTGCGAAGGACGAGCTCAACGCCTTCTTCAGGGCGGCTATCCTCGATTTGTCTTTCCCTACAATGAGCATGTCATCAACATATAACAACAAGATCAAAAAATCTCCGGCCTCATACCTCTTCACAAATACGCAGTGGTCGGCTTCCGTCTTTTCAAACTTATGATCAGTCATGAATGATTCAAATTTCTTGTACCACTGCCGAGGTGCTTGCTTCAAGCCATAGAGGCTCTTCTTCAATCGACATACCAAGTCTTTTTGGTCTGGGGCTTGGAACCCCTCAGGTTGTTCCATATAAATCTCTTCTTCTAAATCACCGTGAAGGAATGCCGTCTTCACGTCCATTTGCTCTACCTCAAGGTCCATCGAAGCTGCCATAGCTAACACAGTTCGGACCGAGGTCATTTTCACCACAGGAGAAAAAATCTCCTCAAAGTCTACTCCTTTCTTCTGATTGCAGCCTTTCACCACAATCCGGACTTTGTATCTCGGCTTTTGCCCGTTCTCTTCATTCTTAATCTCATACACCCATTTATTTTTCAGAGCTCGTCTTCCTTCAGGCAACTCGGTCAGTTCATAAGTCTGATTCTCGTGCAGAGACTTCATCTCGTCTTGCATTGCCTTTTCCTATTCTTCTTTCTCTGAGCTCGTCACAGCCTTATCATAACTCTGAGGCTCACCGTCTTCTGCTACAACGGTGTATTCATCAGATGGGTATCTTGTAGAGGCTCTTCTTTCTCGAGTTGGATATCTTGGCTGTTCTTCAGCTTGAGAACCCGGTTCATCATTCTCATCCCGGATCTCATCTTCAACTCGGACCTCATCATCAGCTTCTTGTTGATCATCATTTTCTTGATTTTCTCCCCCTGCTTCAACTCGGACAGGAGGAATGGGTTCTTCACGTCTGACAGAAACCCAGACTTTGGGCTTCGAGATGTCATGAATGGTCTCATCTTCATGAAAGACCACATCTCGGCTTCTCACGATCTTCTTATTGATTGGATCCCAAAGTCGGAACCCGAACTCACAGCTCGGCGAACCAAGATAGATGCATTCTTTTATCTTTGCATCAAGTTTTGCCCTTTCATCTTTAGGGATATGCACGAAAGCTCGGCATCCAAATACCTTTAATTGATTATAGGCCGCTTTCCGACCTGTCCAGACTTTTTCTGGAATTTCTCCTTCAAGTGGCCGTGATGGTGAGAGGTTGATCAAGTCAACCGCAGTTTTGACGTCTTCTCCCCAGAATGATTTCGGCAATCCGACATTGGATAGCATACTTCGGACCTTCTCTTCAATAGTCCTGTTCATCCTCTCAGCAAGTCCATTCAATTGTGGAGTTTTGGGGGGCGTCTTCTCAAGTCGGATCCCGGCCGCTCTGCAATATGCATCAAAAGGGCCGCAATACTCACCACCATTGTCAGATCGGACCACCTTCAATTTCTTGCCAGTCTCCCTTTCAACCATAGCATGGAATTCTTTAAAGGACTGGAGTACCTGGTCTTTAGTTTTCAGCAAATAAACCCACACTTCGCGGGAATGATCATCAATGAATGAAACAAAATACCGAGCTCCTCCAAGAGATCTTTCTGACATGGAGCAAACATCAGTATGGACGAGGTCAAGAATATACCTGCGTCTTCTGGGCTGATCCGGCTTCACAAAAGAAACCCGGTGCTGCTTTCCAGCTAGGCAATGCGTACAACTCTCCAACGCTTGGCCTTTCAACCCGGTCAGTAATCCTTTCTTGTGAAGGATCTGGAGCCCTTTCACGCTCATGTGGCCGAGGCGCTTGTGCCATAACTCCAAGCTCGGTTCATCTTGGACAGAATTAGCTTCTTCGCCATTTATCTTTCCTTGCATCACATACAAAGAACCTTCCTTCTTACCTCGGGCCACAACCAAGTTTTCCTTGGCCAGCTTCCATCTAACACTGCCGAAGTAGTTCACTAACCCGACATCATCAAGTTTGCCTATCGAGATTAGATTCAATCGCATGTCAGGAACATACCTTACATCTTTCAACACAAGTCAGCATCCGACATCCGTGGTCAGAGTTACATCACCGACACCAACAATCTTACTGGTCACCTGATTTCCCATCTTCGCGACTCCAAAATCACCACCTCGGTAAGAGGAGAAAAAACCTTTGTGTGGAGTAACGTGGAAGGAGGCACCAGAGTCAACAATCCAGGTGCAATCATCATATGCAACATTCAAATAATTATCCTCACCTAGGAGGAATATCTCAGCATCTGGGTTTGCAGCCACCGCAATGGTGCTCTTGTCTTCCCTCTTCTTGGGAATAATCTGATCCGGCTTTACAGAGCCGTTCTTCTCATCATTCTGCAGGGTCCAGCAGTCCGGCTTTTTATAACCTGTCTTTCCTCAGTAAAAGCACTTCAAATCATATTTCAGCTTTGACCGACCTCTGGACTTTCCTCTTCTATCACGATCTCGACCCCGGCTTTTGCTTCTACCCCGGGAGTCGGATTTCCCTTTGTTCTCAGCAACGTTGGCCTCAGACGTGCTGGAAGTACCTCGTTCTTTTCTCCTGGATTCTTCGCCCAGGAGGCTGTCTGTCACGACATCCATCTTCAACTTTCCATCTGAAGTCGAATTATTCAAAGTCACCACCAGAGTATCCCAGCTTTCTGGTAGCGAGCTAAACAACAGCAATGCCTGCAATTCTTCATCAATTTTCATATCAGCTTTTGACAGCGAATTCACAATACCTTTGAAGGTGTTGAGGTATTCTATCATGCTCATGCCGTCATTGTATTCCAGCTTCACAAGTCGGCGAACCAGGTGTGCTTTATTCCTGGGAGTCTTCTTCTGAATCAAGGATTCCAACTTCATCCACAACTCATACGCGTTCGTGAACTCATACACGTGCTCAAAGAGGCTCTTGTCAATATATTTTCTGATCGTAGCTACCGCCTTACGACTCAGAATCTCCCATTCCTTATCGGTTTTGCCTGTCGGTCTTTCATCAAGGATAATGGGCTCATGCAAATCTTTGCAGTAGAGATGATCTTCCATCATCGGTTTCCAATAGATGAAATTGTCTGCGGTCAGCTTGAACATATCTCCATCATGGGTTATGCCACTGGTCTCC